>NIPM01000441.1:5696-122453 GCA_002738285.1 Holacanthella duospinosa | reverse complement strand
TCTGAATCGAGCAATTCAGATCCATCACTGTTAGAATCTCAAAATTTCTCGATTCCCGAATTGCCATTACCACCAAATATACCAAAACGAAATTTTGCCATTCCTGATATCGTAAAGACTATTGCAGTCACTACTACCCCTTTACCTCCAGTTCCTTTTCATTTGCAAAATAAATTTAGATCTAACCAAATCATAGATACAGTGACAAACGAAAATAATCCATTCTATGTTTCACCAAATAACATTGTGATTTTACCGGAAGATCTTACTGAACCAAATCGTCCAATTCCTTTGGCTGGTTTAAGTCCCAGAAGGTTACAGCTACAAGAAAAGCACCATCCGTTATGTGTGGTCCTTTGTTATGAGTATGTAATGCTCCCAAACCCCACCGGGGTCGAGTAACATTTAGATACTCGGTATCTGGCACTCTTTCCTGTGGATCTAGTTTTAAACGTGCATGTTTGATATAAGATCCGTAAGCGTCGGGTTCTAAAATTTCTTGTAACAGAATATTAGATGGAGTCATAGAAGTTTGGACGTATATTGTTTGAGTGTTGACGTTTGAGTAGTAAAGGTACAATAGAATTTGAGGTATTCCGTTTGTAAGCATTTGAAAAAAATAAGGAAGGGTTTAGGAGTGAGTGGAATTTCCTAACTGAGTAACTAATATTGGTTGGTTGGATCCGAGGACAAGATGTACACTGAGAGATCCGAATTACATACTTATGACTCGAATTTTGTAAAAAATTTAAACGAAGTGTTAGGAGTGAAATTTTTACGTGACTCATAGGAACCCCACAAGTATATTTGTGATCATATGGATAAATGGTAAGAAATAATGAAGGACAGGCTAAATAGTCACTAGACATGTAACAAAGGTCTGATGTTTGAGTAGTAAAGGACATAAGTTTGAAAACAAGACACTGATGGGTGGTAAGCTTTGTAGCAATATTCCAAAACGAGTTTGACAAGAGTAACCATCTCGACTGCCTATAACACTGTATATTATATGTGAATAAATTATTGTTTACTATTCTATTATTTCCAAGATCCACTACTGAATGAATTAGTTGAAAATAATGTGTGCACTAGTCAATCATGTAACTGTTATTAGCTTTGTTACTTTAGTTTTTGATTCGTGTGTACTTGTAATTACTTTTGTTAAATCTATAGTTATTACTGTTGTTGGAGTTCCTGTTTCTGCAGAGGTGTGGAAATGTGCTAAACACCACCCCAGAGGTCACTAGGGTTAAATAAAATAGTGTTTTTCTGTTCTCAAGTAGAGGTAACAATCGAATCTTTCTTTTGATGTTAGATGGTCTTTAAGAAAATGAGGGAGTAAGAATAGCCGGACTCGTATAAAGAGAATGACCCCGATTTTCTGGCCTTCTCCTTTTTTTATAGCTTGGCTACAAGGTTTTCTGTGAAAGAAGGACATCGTTCTCATAGCGGATTGGTTGAAACCAATCCGCAATGCGAAACCCGCGTCTTCCTGACCCAGTTACGCACATGGAGACGGTATCGATCTCCATGTGTGTATTTTTACTTTACAGTTCCTTTCCGAGTTTGGTAACTCGGAAAGGAATATGTATAACATCCCTCTCTGCTTACTCTTTCATTTTTCGATTCTAGATCTACTATTTAAATTATTTTAATGATTCTTAATAAACTATTAGAGCTTAATTAACCTATGCGTGGCGTGTGATTATGCAGTTTTCTATTCCCAATGGGTTTGAACTCTCACTTTCACTGGCTCACCGTATCAGTAAGCGCTGGAATTTAAGAAACATGGCTGTTTCTTTTGTGGAGTGTGATATTACACTCTTGAGATACGATGTCCTGAAGCGATGTTGCCACAATTTTGTATAATTTTACATTTAAATTTGATTTGTTTTTTGTTACATTTTTCATTTTTTTAATATTTTTATTTGATTTTTACTTAATCTAAGGCTAATTTCGACTACTGGGTTAGTAACTCACTCTGACACACCTTAATATATAATTTTGCTTAATGAATAGGCAATCTTATGGGGATAATACTACTCGACTTACTTGCTGAGAACTAAGAGTTAATTTATCGTTATAATTACTCAAACAATAACTTATTTTATACAATTTTGACATTTTATTTTTATTACTTTTACTATTGGCATCCAATTTTGAATGCTGGTGTGTTGGTAGCCGTCCCTTTATACTCTTTCATTTTTGAAAGCTTTAGGATTCGACATAGCGCTGGAATTACACACGGAAAAGATTATAGTTATGAGTTAAATGTAATTTACGAGAAGTATTCTAAGTGCCGTAAGTTGCTAAAGGAGAGATATATAGCCGTTATTTGGAAGAAAGGAAGGGAAATAATTTGGTTGGATTACATTAGAATAACCGGTTCTGGAGTCGTTGAGTTTAAGTTCATATCGTCCTGAGGGTTTATGGTGGGGGTACTAAAGGGAGTTAAGGTTGTCGGGTAGAAGGGATTAGGGTCCACTTGTAAATAATCGTCAGTATCCTCCTCAGTGGTGGTTGTCACAAAATAGGAGCACATGTCAAGTTGCTTGGTCACAATATAATATGGCCGATCAAGTTCTCTATGTGCGTTTAACAAGGTACTAAAATCTAACTGAGCTACGAAACTAGCAGAATTTTCTCTATGAGAATATTCTTTCGGATTGGTGGTTAAACGAATTTTAACATACGCAATTTTTGTTCCACAATGAAAACGATGTTGAATGGAACTAACCACGTAATTATAGGTGGGGTCATACATAAAAAGGTCTGTAAGAATGGCAAACTCTGTTTGATAAAAGGTTGGTTTGCACTGTTGTAATTTGAGGATCCGAGTAGTTAACCAATTCAAGGCTGATGTAGGATTAACTTCGAGAATAATCCGACGAATGCAATAATTTTTTGCCGTAGTAACTTTTACTACTAACCAATAGTATTCCGTTGATGGCCAATTTTGTGTACAAATAGTGTCGGCAAGGGATTTAGTTAACGGGTCACCTTTCAGGGTTGTATTGGTGATAAACATGAACTCACATTCTGTACGAGTTACAGAATGTTTGATATGAACATATTTCTGTGTATGTTGACCCCAAAAGAAGACCTGTGTGTGGCTTTGTGTTTCCTTTGCCCAACATTCATAAGCATGAATAGTTGGGTCAATGTGTTGATTAACCCGNTTGCCCAACATTCATAAGCATGAATAGTTGGGTCAATGTGTTGATTAACCCGTAAATTTGCAGAAACTATTCGTGAGTATGAAGTTCCAACGTTACAAGTTCCGTGTAGAGGCGGGAGTTTCCAAAGTGTTCCAATCACCCAGTCCGTGCGTGGCATGGTACCGGTGAGACGAATTTGAGATGATCCTATGCCGGGCTGGTTAATGAAGGAAATCAAACGATGCATAGTGGAATTAGTGATGAGTGTTGAATTAAACAGCTCAGAAACATTTTGATATGAAATGGGGGACAGATCGATGATGGTAGCCGTTGTAGAGGAGGAGAGTGCCAGGGTATAAAGTGCAGCTAAAGCCCAGAGGTGCATTGTATGGCTAAAGAATAAAACAGTTTGAATTAGATTTGACTTAGTATGTACTAAGGATTATGATTACTTATTCTTAAAAGAGTTAAATTTTTTGGATAATTTGAACAAGTACCCAAATGGATAAGCTGGACAAAGGAAGGTTTAGCGACTCGAATTGTTTCATAAACTTTAGTTATGGTCATATCCATCTGTTCTCCAATGCGTCGACCCGGTTGATTATAATGACTAGCGTTAAGCCAATCAGTATAATAACTCTGGACTCGACCAAAACCGATGTGATGACCACAACCAAGAGTGTTGTATTGATCATAAGTAACTAAAGTGAACATATGATCCGTAGGCATCTGGTTCCAGGATTTCTTGCAAAACAATATTAGATGGATTTATAGAAGTTTGAACATAAATAGCAATAAATGGATAGAGGTGAACATAAATAGCAGTTTGAACATAAATGGATAGAGGTGAAGCAGAAAAACAAAACAACGTGTAGAGGTCCGGATGTATGCATCTAAAAAAAAAGAAATAACGGTTTTTTAATGATGAGTGCAGTTTCCTAATTGAGCAACCAGAATTGGTTGGTCAGATCCCAAACTTAGGTGTTCACTCAAGGAAGCGAAGTGCATACTAAGAGATGTGGTATGATCCAAGTTTTATCAGGATGTATTAGGAGAAACTTTTACCAGACCTATTGCAACGCCACAAGTATAATTGTGATCATACGGATAAATCGTTAAAAATAAGGAAGGGCAAGATAAATAATCACTCGAAAAGAAACAACGATCAGATTTTTGTGTATTAAACGTACACTGGTTTGAATATAAAACGCTTGTTGGTGGCAAACTTTGTAACAATATTCCAAATCGAGTTTGGCAAGAATAACCGTCTCGATTACCTAGGAAGCATTGGTAATCATAATTGAATAAATTATCATTGATAATTTGATTATTGCCCAAATCTACAACTAAATGGAGAAGTTGAAAGTAATAATGCGTGATGTTTAAAGTGGTTATACTTGATTCGGGAGAATCAGGATTCCAATCTGACCAAATGTTAGATTTGGTACTAATACGATTTAACCATGGTTGATGCCACATTGAGGATTGGGGTTCAAAAAACCGAATGGTAGTATTACTTGGAGTAATGCCTTTAATTAACATTTTATAACATTCCTCGTAAGTCAACTGAACACTAGCCGGGATGTCTAAAATAGTTAATATGGGTTTTGAAGAAACGTGAAGAGCTGTTGTACGAAACCGTTCAATATTAGTAAAACAATGGTAACCAGTATATGGTGAATTGNTGAAGAGCTGTTGTACGAAACCGTTCAATATTAGTAAAACAATGGTAACCAGTATATGGTGAATTGGTGAGAAATTTGGACCGAATTTCAACTGGTACTATAAATGAAGGGGAGTAACGTTGTACACAACCAAAGTATTGCCGGTAAAGAACTCCTAGAATCCAAAAGGGGTTAACTATTGAAGTTTGTTGGTGGGATTCCTAAAAATTATGTAATATTGGGTTTAATTTTGGTGGAGTTACTAATGCATTGCGAAGTGTAAAGGGAATTTGAGGGGATAACTTAATTGGTTTGGGTACGTATCGGGGTAATGAATGGTAAGGAGGAGGGGAGAACTTGTATATCCAATTATTAGATTGGTATCGTTTGTGATGGGATAGAATAACCTCAGGATCGATAGAAGGTAATGCTATTTCAGTTTCTGGTATTAGAGCGGCATATAAATCCCGCTGTGCGGTGGACATGGCTTTACTACCAATTCGGATTAATTGAAGGAAAATCATATAAGCATATCCTTGATACCTGTTAGAATTTCGTTATGTTTAAAATTCTTCGTTATCAGCATATAAATCGAGTTCCGGTGATGAAGGTGGGGTGTGAAAATCGGGAGTGCGGTTAGGAGTAGATGTTAAGCTATTACCAGAAATACAAGAAAAATTATCGAAATCAATAGCGCTAGATATTATTGAATATGATGGTAAATGTATTTGGTTAAAGTTAACTGATTTGGATGTTGGATGAACACTGATGTTTGCTGTAACACTGGATGAAGAAGAAGCACTAGTGGTACTAGTAGAGGTACCACTGGTAGAATTTGAAGAGCTGGTAGAAGAATTGGTTGGGCTTACTGATGAAGAACTGTGTCCATATGGAACCAAAGAAGCAGTAGCAGATGTAACACTGGGTGTAACTGGTAGAAATGTTGAGACAATTGTTGGTTGCAAAGCTCCAGCGATTGGATTATGATGTTCAATGCGAGCCAGATGTTTTCGGGCTCGTAGCGGATCAGTCGAAACAAAACAATTAATGTCACGATTGTTATATATGGGTAATCTACATTGGGGAAAATAACTTGGAATTTCTGTCCCTGCGTAGGACAATGAAAACAGTACTTTGCTAGTATTGTCTTCCAATCAAAGTAAGGCGCACAAAAAGTTTGTATCTTGTTTAGCTCGTTGACTTAATAAATAAAGTTCGTGATCACTTATCCCCAATGGATTGGGAGATTCGCGACGAAGACGACAAGTAATTAAGTCGACGATATGATGTCGCGCGTACAAATTAAAGTTAATTTCAGTAATAGGAAATATTTCAAACAAAATAATGTCAATTTGTGTTGCTGTATCGTCTGTATACGCAGGTGACGCAACACGGGGTGTAGGCGGTATTGAATCGCCTCGACTTGGGGACAAACCTGAATATACAGTTGTAAAATCCGAAAAATGAATGGTAGAAATAGGAGAGTTTAGGTTTACCGATTGTTGTTCCCACGCTTCGTCATCAGATATTGGTTCTAATTCCTGTAAATTAACAAGATTTAAGTCACTAAAAGTTTCAATATGTGCATTGTCTCTGATAACATGAGGGGTGCCAGTTGTTATGTAAGGAGTTAAAGGTTCGGTAGTAACTGTGTAGAGTGGTTGTATTGGTAAGATAGGGAGTAAAGGATTTGGAATTAATAAATTTGGAACAGGTTCACCACTAAAAATGTTATTATTTGTAACTGTTGGATAAACACTGGGCACTTCCAATGATTCACGAGTATTTGTATCTGCCTCGATAGGAGGATACAAAGATCGGGAGGAAGACACTAGTAGTTCACGCTCACTAATTTGAGGGATTGAAACTCGAAGTTCACGATTTACTAATGTCATTGAATGTGAGGCAGTATTGTTATTATTTACCAATGGACTTACTGTTATGTCACTGGTAGATGGAAACGATTCCTCATCTGAAACTAAATCAACCATTATTGGTACACTGTCTGTTTCAGAAACTACTGTTTGTGCGTCAAAATACAAATTTTCCGATGGTGAACTCGGCAGTGCTGAAAGTATATTTATTGGATCTGGTACAATTACTTGTGATAACAAACTAGGTAATGGTTCATTAGGATTATCAATAATAGTTATGACTGTTGGAACACATGGTTTACCTTTTTTACGAGTTTCTGCATTTAAACTTAATGAATCAATTATAATTACCTCAGGAACGGATGAAGACTGATTCGCAATTACAGATTGGATGCGTTCATCAACATGGCGCAATTTATTATCTAATAGATTATTAACACTTTGCGCAGAGGTATCCACAACATGTGTGGAAAATGGTAAATAATCTGAATAAAGGCTGGGTGGATTGAATCCTGTTTCCACCCAATGTCGAACTAGATCAAAGCGCTGCCTTTTAGCAATCAACTCGGGAATTTGGTCCGACGGAGTAGAAAATTTTTGTAACGTGAACGGACCATTGCGCTTCTTACCAGTTTGTGGCAAATTTAATGGACTTTTTTTTAAAGCCTTTACACAATCACTTACGCGTAGATCGTCGGACACATATGGCTTGATTCTCTTGATTCGGGACACTGGAGTTAGATGTCTTCAATCAGGAAACTTGGGCACCTTCCACTGAGGTGGAAAATTATTGTTACTTTTGTCATCGAGTGGAGTAACTGACACTTGTGGAGGTGCTCGAGAACTCTGGTTTTTAGTTTTTCCTTGAATAACTAGAGTACTATTGGTACGCATTTTGGATTGTTTTACATTAGCTAATGGAACAAAATGCGGATTAGTAAATGTTTGAAAGTCATTAACAGTGTCCACAATGTATCCTAAATTGGGTAACGGAGGAAAACCAGGCGCGTCATAAAATCCGAAATCGAATGATCGGCGAGTCAAGTCTACAAACATATGTTCGGCATCATATGGTAGGCGCACTATAACACAATGAAATTGGTCACAAACAGCTCTAATTTGCTGTTTAGACATATCCTTCCACTGTTGATAGTACACTCCTATACGATTGATAACTGAATGGCACACTAAAAAGTCAGAAATGTCTCTGGGAAATTGTAGTAAAGGGATGTGTCGAAGATAATGTTTAATAGAGTCAAATTCGGGACGCCAATTGCCATAAAAAGTTTCAATTAATTTAACATAACGTGTTTCCATTTGACGATAATAAGTATATTGAAATGTCCAATTGGTTCGATATTCAACATCGGACCAGCGCACTGTTGGAAAAACATTTTGTACACTTTCAAACACTGATGTTTGAAGAATTAAGAATTCATTGGCTAAGGATTGAAGGTTATCACCCCCAAATCCGAAGAGCAAAGTAGGTATTGCCGGTTCATATGGATTAACATACTGACTTACATTTGGTGATTGATGAGCAGCCATGTTATTTAGCAAATTTGGATCTGTAATAGAGAATGAATTTTGATTAGTTAATAAGTTTTACACTAAAATGGCTTGTGAACGAAATTTTAGTTGAACGGCATTTTAAACAAATCACTAATTCTGAATAAAGGAAACACTTTTAACTTGTTTTTAGACAATTGGTCTAATGTCGCTCATGCAGTAGCTCTGCTAACAAAAGAGTACGTGGTCCGGGATTTGTAGTTGGAACTGTAATTTGTATATTTTGCCATTTCTGACATGAACAAGCAGATGAGTATGTAGGTGGATATATTAGAGGTTCTGCTTCAAAAGACGGAGTCAACGACGGATACACTGTTTTAATTGGTTGTAGGTTAACTGGGGATTCACAAGAAATGGGTAATTCTCTATTAGAATCAGAATTTTCCGATCCCTGAGGAGCAGTGGCGTCGTTATGTTCTAATGAGAGCATTTCAATTTCATGAATATCAAGTACTTGCGGACTTGATTTAGAACATTTGACCGTTAGTAATAGGCACATTCGAGCTCGATAACACCACAGCACTTTCAACAAAACGAATATAATTGCAACACTAACCAATACTAACACAATTTGTATGATTAAACGTTGAATCGGATCAAAAGTAAGTTGTCTTAAATGTTGTGCTATTCCTAGTTGTTCAAAAGAAAGAGGTCTACCTTTTATACGAGTAGTAATAATGTTATCGAGTGCTGATGGAGCCTGCATTTGCGTTATTAATGAATAAAGCATTTGTAAACCAGAAACTTCTTGAAGGTTGTAAACACCGATACTGCTAAAGGCAATATCTGGCATGGATATGTTATTCTGGTTTGCATAGGCTAGGGGTAATATTGGAACATTTAATAGCATGGGTTTGTCACTGATTAAAAGAACTAAATACGTGTCTTCAAGATCGAAATAAAATGGTGGAGACGGACACAACGTACGTGTTGGATCCATAACAATTTCTCTTGATAACGGGCGTAAATAACCACTTAAAATCTGAGAACCAAGTTGAAAGCGTATTTCGGGTTCGCGATAACACGTATCAATATTAGTAAGGTTACTAATATCCACAAAATGATATTGGTTCACTTCATGACATTTGAATATGGATAAAATGTCTCCGTTCGAATACACTGCGTACAGAGTTGGACCTAAAAGTGTGCAAACAACATGGGTCGGACTACCTACTTCGGCTAGGGATCTCGTAAGCATTAAAGTTTGACGTTGTGCATTACAAACTTGTGTTGCTAGGAGTTGCATATTTGCGGTTTGTGTTTTATTTATCATCTCATAAACAAATGTAAGTTGGGCGTTGGACTGCGCGTCTGAAAGAATTCTAGGTTTGAACTGGTTGGATACTGAAGCATGTGAAGTGTCTAAATTATTATGGTAACGGNGTTTGAACTGGTTGGATACTGAAGCATGTGAAGTGTCTAAATTATTATGGTAACGGGGTACGTGTGAATAAATGCGTCGATTCTGATTATGGGTGCGAGGAACATACTCAGGTATTGGACGGTATATGTGTGGAATATTTTCGTCATTTGAGATAGAGTCTTCTGAAATATGATCAGAAAAACCTTGATCTAATCNAATATTTTCGTCATTTGAGATAGAGTCTTCTGAAATATGATCAGAAAAACCTTGATCTAATCCTGCAGTAATTGGAATTTTATCCACTGATTTGTTATCACTTGAAATCGGCCGTAATGTTTGTTGTTTAAAATGATTATAATAATCAAATTCCGTTGGGGACTCTAATGTAGTAGTTTGTAAAATTGGCAAATTAAGGAAATCTTGTCTAGCTCTATCTCGTGTCTTCATATCAGCATATTCAGCCTGTGATAAAATGGGAAGTCGATCTCGTGTACGCGAAATTCTGGGACTTAAACCAGCCAAAGGAATTGGACGATTTGGTTCAGTAAGATCTTCCGGTAAAATCACAATGTTATTTGGTGAAACATAGAATGGATTATTTTCGTTTGTCACTGTATCTATGATTTGGTTAGATCTAAATTTATTTTGCAAATGAAAAGGAACTGGAGGTAAAGGGGTAGTAGTGACTGCAATAGTCTTTACGATATCAGGAATGGCAAAATTTCGTTTTGGTATATTTGGTGGTAATGGCAATTCGGGAATCGAGAAATTTTGAGATTCTAACAGTGATGGATCTGAATTGCTCGATTCAGATGAGGTTTGGTAAGTATTAAGCTCAACTCTTATTGTTTCAGATTTTTCGGGTATTTACGAGTGAATACTGGTATATTTCTTAAATCTATGAGAGTTGGTTTAACTGTTACTAGAGGTGGTAACACTACAATTTTTTTGTTTGCTGAAGGTACGTAAACTGGTATTTCTCGCTTACGCCGGGAAATGGATAAAGTTACGGCTTGTTCGAATTCAGCTGTTGTGGAAATTTGATTATCAATTTCTCGAAAGNGCCGGGAAATGGATAAAGTTACGGCTTGTTCGAATTCAGCTGTTGTGGAAATTTGATTATCAATTTCTCGAAAGGTGTCCTGAGAAAATAGTATGTGCTGTTTGGACATACCTACCCATAATTTTCCACAATATAGCTTAGGTCGAGTCAAATGAATTGCGATACTGTCTACTGGGCATGTCAAACGCTCGTTATTAGTGAACATACACTGTGTTTTGGAATATTTTTTCAATCTACATTGATTGAATGTTTCTGGTTTCCAAATCAAATAACTGTACTCGTTTGCTCTACAAAATCCCTTTGTAGCACTACACTGTTCGAATAATCGTACATTAGCGATTATATTTCCATTTTCATTAGATACAGTAGATTGTACTACTGTATAATAAAAATTGACGACTGTATCAATTTCAGTATATGGCCAAGAATAAGTTTCGAGAGTTAGAGAGAGATTTGTTCCTGAAAGACCTGGTTGAAGTTGTTTCAATTGGATTCCATTTGGGGCTGTATTTCGGTGAATCATATCGTGACACTCATCTAAAGTAACAGGATTTGCACCCTGATACTCTTCTGAAGAGTAAGAGCCAAAAAAGAAAAACTCATTCGTTTAAATTTTTTAATTGAATAGCAATGGTACGATTCAATTTGTTGCAGAGAGATGTCAGGAGCCCACAACGTGATACTTACCATGGTAGTGGATTGGATATCGGGTAACAAATCACATTTGAAATCCGCAAATTTTGGGATTCGATAATGAGTTCCAGGCTCATATCCTTGACAGAAATGAAGAACCGGAGTTTTCGGCTCTAAAGTATTAAAATACTTTTGGATAATTGGATTATGATCACGATCCAACAATATATCCGTTGTATTTCCTGACGCGATTGAAAATAAACTCATAAACCCGACGATGAAGATACATGGTATACTGGCAACCATGTTAATACAAATAATAATCTTGTAAGTGCTTCGGTAAGGTGAGTGTTCTATGAGGTCGAATTGATCCTGTCGTGCTGGGGAACGGCTGATGCGGATGCTAAGCTAGCTGGAACGCTAGTAGCTGGTTGAAACTGCGAATTGTCCAAAGAAACATGTGGATTATCCAAATCAATATTAGGTGCAAGTGCTTAGTTATGACTAGTGCAAGAATTGTTTGGAGAAAAAGGATTTTCATTAGTGGAAATCCCTGATTGGGTAGACAATAAAGGTGATGAAAGAGGTGATCCTCTCCCATATCGAAGTTTATAATTAGTAGGATACGTGCCTGAATAACCGGGAATTTCTCGTCGTCCCGAGGGATTAACTACTTGTGAGCGNATAATTAGTAGGATACGTGCCTGAATAACCGGGAATTTCTCGTCGTCCCGAGGGATTAACTACTTGTGAGCGACAAAATGTTGGGTGAATGTTAACTGAGCTAGTTGGTGTGTCTGGTAACTGAAATGGTAAAGGAATTGAATATGTTTTCTTAGGAATGAGTAAGGTGGGATCAGGATGGGGTTCATCCTCATCATCAGAGTCTATTTCGTCATTTAATGGACTAATATCTAATTGCTTTAAGTGGCTGATGGCATTGGGAATGTGCAATAAATTTTCAAGTATTCTATTCTTATCAGTTACATATGGTAACATTAATGCATATAGATTAAATACCGAAATATATAAGCGATTCTTAAAACTTTGGTGGATAAGAAAAATAAAAATAAAAGACGGCCATATATCTCCGCATATAAGAAATTCAAATGTGGACGTAGTGTTTACTAATGTATAAATGTTATCTATTAGAAGAGTAGAGTCTGTGTAATATATGTGTATTTTCTTAGGGTTCGTTACTTTTATGTGACTAAATGAAGTGATTGGACGTGAACCTATATTTTGAATAAATACTTCATCTATTGGCCAACAATCTATGAAAATTATTCTATTAGTGGGTAAGTTATGTTGCTGGGATATCACTAATTCTATGGTAAGTGGTAGTTCCGTTACATAGAATTTTATTTGGTAAGGATTAAGTGTTAGAGTTACGTATGGTTGCTTTTCGATTACAAGTTTTTCATCAATTTCAATTACTTTAAGATGCTNATTAAGTGTTAGAGTTACGTATGGTTGCTTTTCGATTACAAGTTTTTCATCAATTTCAATTACTTTAAGATGCTGAATAAGGGTTTCAGCTTTAGATAGTTCATATAATAGATCGTCACGAGATTTGTATGAAGTCTTTGGTTCATCTTCCTCACTTGTTAAAGTAGACACTAAACGCATTCGATGTAAATGCGGTATTTGCGNTGAAGTCTTTGGTTCATCTTCCTCACTTGTTAAAGTAGACACTAAACGCATTCGATGTAAATGCGGTATTTGCGTTTGTTTAGTGACTAAATCGCGAACTCTGTAATTTAGTTCGGATAGTTTCTCTTCTATTTTATATNTTTGTTTAGTGACTAAATCGCGAACTCTGTAATTTAGTTCGGATAGTTTCTCTTCTATTTTATATCTGTTCTGATACTTAGGGGTCCACTTGGAGGCTTGACCCTCTATGGGAAAAACTTTAAATTGTAAGGTGATGATGTCACCTACGTTATAACATTGATTCCTTCGGGTGGAATCAACTTTAGTCTTCGAAGTTTGTTAGGCTTTTTGTAAAGCCGAGCGAGTCAATTCCCATAATTCGTCCATTTTCTTACCTTTTTCTTTCCATCCTGTGGGCAGTTGGGAACTATTCCACATTTCTGGTCGAGACATTTCTCTACCATATAATAAATAAAATGGGCTAAAACCCGTACTGGTGTGTTGAGTAGAGTTAATAGCCATTTGAACTAGTGGAATTAGTGAATGCCACGTCTGAGGTTCAGTTTTAACATAACGAGAAATAATGGAGTGAATCACTGCGTTGATTTGTTCGCTCACTCCATTACCTTCGTGATTGTATGGAGATATTCGTCTAACCTCACACCCGAAAAACTTAGTAAAGTGTTCATAGAGCTTACTTATAAAACAAGGACCGTTATCACTTCCTATAAATTCCGGAGAACCATGGCGTGTAATTACTGCAGATTGTAACCATTGGGCTACAGCTTCTGTAGTAGCTGATTGCAAAGCTTGAATTTCACAAAACCGAGTTAGAGAACAAATCGCTACTGCAATAAATATGGAATTGTTGGAACTAGGGGGTAACTTACCTATTTGATCCACAGTAATATATTGGAAAGGGTATTTTCCAATAGGTAGTGGTTTCTGGTGACCTGGTGTTTTACCATAGTTGCGTCGATAATTAATGCAACTTTCACATGTTAGAATATGTTGGTATACATCATGCTCAATAGTTTTCCAAGTAGCATGGGAAAGTATTCTAAACAAAGTTTTGGTAAATCCTAAATGCCCAGAAGAGGGAATATTATGAGCGTTGTGTAATGTTTCACTACGCAAAACTTTACAGAGGTACAGACGCCTATGACCAGCTTTAATGTCATACAACGTATTATTGTGAATCACATATTTTCTAAGAAGTTTAGGATCATGAATATTTGTCANAGAAGAGGGAATATTATGAGCGTTGTGTAATGTTTCACTACGCAAAACTTTACAGAGGTACAGACGCCTATGACTAGCTTTGGTGTCATACAACGTGTTATTGTGAACCACATATTTTCTAAGAAGTTTAGGATCATGAATATTTGTCATAATGGCAATACATTCGGAATCCGTTCTTTGCATTTCCACTAAGTCAAACAAACACCTCCGTGGATCTATAGGCCTTAGATGATCATCAGTGCACATTCATGATTACCCGTAAGTACTCCCCAACACAACCAACTCAACCGCTAATTCAAATAGAGTATAATTTGAGGGGAACCACAAATGAAATGCTCATGGACGAGACATTTCATTCGCAGTAACATTCGCCACAAGATAATTCTTTGTGAACTATTCTTTTTTAGTGTTTCGGGCATGGGCAATTTAATTGTAAACATGCCGAACAAAAAGGTGAATGAGCAAGAACGATTGCGTGATTTTAATAGTGGAAGCGATTTTATTAGTTGTTTCCTAGAGTACTACAAGAATAAGAGTAAGTTTAGCTGGAGCCGGGCTCCAGTATTTATACCTCTAAAAGGGTCTTAGCATGCATTAGTAAAGTGGCCTCATGGACTCTTAGTCAGTTGTTTAAGTCCTGATAGTGTTTTGTGTAAATAGACTTGTCTTCAAAGTTTAAGATTCCATAAGGTCTCCTCATGGAATTTTTTACAAATAGATAAAGATAAATAGAACTTGAAGACAAAGAAAATGGAAAATTTTAAGAGATTGTTTATTTATAACATCCTCCTTCAAGTTCTATTCTCGAGTTCCATGTCCAAAGGAGATAGTGGTTAAGCTAGGATCCGAATCCTGGTATTCTTGATGACAAAGTAGACCAAAATCCCTAAAATGATAATGAGTATTAACAACGCGATGGTAAGTATGATTACCTATGTTAGTGCGTTGTGTGATCCTTGAGGATGGAACTGACCAGACGGTTTAATTTCCAAATTTTCGATGTTGTTGATCTGATTTATGATGTCATCCCACTTTAAGAAGTTTTGAAGGTGCCAGCTAGCCTGTAGAGTGAAGGCCGGATCCAGTGTCTGCTGATGGTTCAATTAAAATTCTCCCCCCTTAACGTATTGATTGTTGATGTGCAGAAAGCGGATATATACTTTCTAAAAACAGCGTTTTACTTACTTAAATACTTGCTAAAAATCGACAAAATACTGATAAAAAAGTAAAAAATAATTAGCCAAACTTTATTATTTTTCGTAAGTATTAACAAATTTTTGAATTAAACCACTTAATTAAAGCCTAAATACCCGGTTGTACGCAAATTTGGAGCTTGAAAATCGAATGGTTTGATTTATTGCTTAAGGAATGATTAATTGGAACACTTTATCGCGGTTCCAATACATAAGTCAGATGATTTTTTATATAGTTTAACATCAGATAATTTAGAAATTTTTGGAAAAACTTTTTTACGGAATTCTTTGAAAAATTTTTGAGATGTGTTCAAAGTTAAAATGGGATAGAATATACAAAAATACATCTTTAACTGTTTTTATCTTCACATGAATCAAGCATTATGAATTATAATATACAACCTCATATTTTATATTTAAGGCGGCTGAAAGTGAATGAACATTGAAATAAATCCAAATTGAATCTGAATCTGAATTGTATATATAAGTTAAGACAATCAAATTATTTTCTGATGTTAGTCCTGTTCATGCCTAAGCCGAACCTCGGCTACCACAAACAATTTGAGTAAATTGGGGATAAGCCGAAAGCCGATGGACCGAAATATTTGGTTGTGCTAGCCGATGTTCGGCTTAAACGTAAGCCGAACAAAAAATATAGGTAGTAGTAATTGATTCATCATCGCCGAAGTATTAGAATGAGAAATTTTTAAGTCAAACATATAACTAAAACATTTCCTTCGTTTGAAAATACATTCTAAAGGATGTTTTCATTAAATTTTTTCTGAAAAAAGTTTAAGTTTCTTCAGAAAGTATACAATTATTTGGCGCTCGTATTAACCTACGTAAAAGCATGTGTCCATTGTAACTGGGACCTCAAAAAAGCGTTTGTTGTAACTGAAGGTTCGGGTCAAATCTTCGAGCCCCGACTGGACAATTAGGTTCGATTGTATTTGGTACCTCCAAATTCTCCTTACCCAAAATTTAATGGACGCATAATTTAATTTTAAATATACTTCCTTGAACATAACTGTTTTCTTTTACGCTCTGCAGGTTATCATTTTGACTCATCGGGCAAATTTAGATCGAATGGAGAGGTTTCGATTTGTGCCAATCTGATTTGTCCCTGGCACAACTAGGACTTTCACTAGTTCAATTTGTGACAAGTCAAAAGTGTTGTTTCGAAGTAATCCAAAATGAATTTTTGAATTTGGCTAATTCGCTCCCTCCGCCTACCCTTTCAATTGATTTTAAATAGAGTTTAAATTTCTTTTCCCAACTTCCACTAAATGGAGTTAGTTGGATTCAAAGTAAAACTTAAAATTATTCCAACTTATCTCAGAATTCATACTTTACAAAACGGATGCTAAGACTAGTCAGTCTACAAAAATGAGTCTTCAGCTAATTAAATTAACTTATTGTATTAGTAAAACTTAAAACCGAGACCGTAGTGATTAAAAAAATTAAATTAGTTTTGATTGTAAAAAGTCGAAATGGGATTGGCTGAGAAGTGAGACAAATATTTGGCCCAAGAGCACAAAAGTAGAAATATTTCCTGGCTCACTCTCAAATTGTCCCAGTGCAGGAGTAATCAATCAGACGGTGAAAGCCCTAGTTGTGCCAAAACCAAATCAAATTGGATCAAAACGAAACCTCTCCAATATGGGGGAAATTATCCCAGAAAAACGATTAATACATCAAATTACTTGACAAAGTACTTTTTAATTACTTAATATTTGAAATTACTTTCGAAAGTACTTCCCAATGCCTAAAAACCAAAAATACTTAAAATACTTTTTTATAAGAGCATTCCATTTATCCTCAAATTACATGAATCAGAAAGATACGAAGTTACGAAGGTGTAGGTACAATACATAAAAAGAAGTAGATAAGTAAGTATCCGCCCTCTGTCGATGTGGAAGTCCGTATTGAGAGGCAGAATAAAAATATCTTTTGGACAACGTTGAGTGAAGAGTCCAATTGTAATATTGTTCCCAGCGCAGTGGATATAATAATGATTATTAAAAACTTTTATCTGGATGAATCGCAGGGTATCATTTGGACTTCTAGTAGCGCATTTATCTAAGACAAAATGAGGTGAAGGTGATTGTAGAACATCATTTGTACTACATTCTTTGTTTGACATTAGGATTAGGTCTTCTTTGTGTACATTTGCCGCATAGATACATTTATCCTTGCCTGAGATTATCATATTGCTATGTCCAATATACTTGATGCCGCATGTCTCGTTTTTCTTCTGATTTAGTAATGTAAATGGATCTGTTTCAATCAGCTGACGATCTCAATTTATTTCAGCCACAGTGAAGTCTATATACAGTTTTGTTTTGTCGTATGATAGTCAACATGATTTATCAAATGCATTTCGGATTGGTCAGTTATCCCCACAAGGTAATGTGTAGTTTAGAAAGTCGAAAAGATTTGGATTTACTTTCTTTTGTTTTAAATCTCTCCTACATTGTTTTAGGATTTGTTGTCTAATTAGTAATCGGTTGGTAATGAAGGAGATCCCAAACACTGTATCGATTGTTGTTTGCTTTATCAAGTTGTAATCTTTACGATGTTCGTCAAGGTATTGTGCCAGTGACTTCAAGTTTCGGTTGAGAGTTTGAGTCGCGTTTTGGGCTTTGATTAGTTGTTCATATCTTTCATCAGCCAGCTTAGATATTTGTTCCATATTTTGAGCAAGAGAATTTGTTTTTGAAATAGCAGTAGCTCCTATTACAACTCCAGCAGTGCCGATCCTTACAGCTGTAAGAATTACGCCTATAATTGTAGCGAGGAGTGCAATTGCAAAACGTTTTTCTTGAATTTTATGTCTCCTTTCTCTTGATGGTGAAACTCAGTTCGACGTACACTAGGACACATTTGTTCCAATTTGTTCAAGAAGAGTTCTGTGTATATGGCCTCACATTTTGTCTTGGCTGATGTTAAGAAATCAGGATGCATCGTCTCTTCGTTCAGGAATTCACAAGGGCTCAATAGGCAAACTAGTAAATGAATTTGATTATGTCCCAGAGTGATCGGAACGTTATTTGGACGCCACAGTACTGGTTCAGTAGTAGTTGTAAAGACTCCAATAACGGCTGGAACTAAGAGGGTGAAAAACATTAAATGCAGCAAAGTTTTTGCAAGACAAGCATTATGATAAGTTTTGGGTTTTGGGTTTGGTTTAACAACATCCTTGTTTGTTTCTTGTGAGTCAGTCGATGTGGTAGACATCTGGAGAAAATCAATCATGTGAGCATGTTTAGTGGGAGGTATAGCCTTGATAAACATGTCAGGTCGTTGATTTTGTGTAGGAATATGTACAATTTCTATGACACCTTTGGATGTCAATTCCCGAGTAAAGTGAAAGCGGACATCTATGTGCTTAGTCCGACGATGGAACTCAGGGTTGTATGCCAATTTAATGGCGCTTCTGTTGTCCACAAATAGTTTTGTAAGCTTTGATTGGGGAAATCCTAGTTCTCCTAAAAGGTTCCGTAGCCAGACTGCTTCTTTAACGGCGTCGGCTAGTGAAATGTACTCTGCTTCAGTACTGGAGCAAGCGATTATTGATTGTTTTTGTGTTCTCCAGCTGATCAGAGCATTTCCTAGAAAGACTACATAGCCAGAAATCGACCTTCGATCCATTTTGTCAGTTGCGTAGTCGGAGTCACAATATCCAGAAAGAGTTAAGTCACCTCCAGGTAAATACAGAAGATGGTACTGAGATATCCCATTTAAGTAATTAGTCTTCTAGCTGCTTCCCAATGTTGTTGTGTATAATTATGGTTGAATTGTGAGCGATAACATACCGCAAATGTGATGTCAGGACGAGTTAGACGTGCCAAAAAGAGCAGACTCCCAATTACTTGTTGCTATGGAGCATTAGTTGTCTCAGTGGAGTTGAAAGTTAAGTTTGGTTGTAAGGGAACTGTAGTGGGTTTGCAGTCCATCATTCTGTATTTAGTGAGTATATCATCGACGTAGTGAGCCTGTGACGCATGTATCCCTAGTCCTGATTCTTGAGTGAGGTGAAGGCCAATAAAGACATTTGGGGCTTCAGTTGTTGTCTTAAATGAGTAGAAACCCTTTCAGCGACTTTTGCTGTAGTTTGTTTATTTTCAGTTATAATGAGCATGTCATCCACATAAAGAACCAAGTATTTGTATTGTGGACTCACAAATACACATGCATCATGAGAGGTTGCTATGTACCCAAACTCTTTTAGGAATTTTGCAAAAGTCTCATTCCAGCACCGTGGTGCCTGCTTCAGGCCGTAAAGGCTCTTGTGCAATTTGCTAACGATATTAGCATTTTTGATGTAACCCTCAGGTTGATCCATGTAGATTTCTTCTTGTAGTTCAAAGTATAGAAAAGCGGTTTTAATGTCCATCTGAAGTAGGTGATAATTCTGTGAATCTGCGATAGCTAAAAGAGCCCGTACAGACTCATAGCGACATACTGAGGAGAACGTTTCGTCATAGTCGATTTTGTGCTGTTGGCGAAAACTTCTTATTACTAGACGAGCCTTATATTTGTTTTGACCAATTGGGTTTCGCTTATATACCCATCGATTGTCCAACACTCTTTTGTGAGTTGGCCGAGGAACCAGAGTCCAGGTTTTGTTTTCATCTAAACTACTTATTTCACCGTCCATTGCTTCACTCTATTTAGGAAAGGTAGTTAACAATTGTTCATGTTTGTACGAGATTGGTTCAATGTCTGCAAGAATCGTATGAGCTTGATAGAATTCAGAACGCTTAAGAAAAGTTCTATCACAAAGACGTGTTTCCTCCCTTGGTTTTGATGAGGATGGTAGTTCAATGACACTAGCGTTGTGAGGACATAGAAATGTTTCATATCTACCGCTTGGGTGTTTTATCATAATTTTATACGCTGCTTTGTGTTTACTTCAACATCTGAAACTGGTGACGTTGGTGGTGCAATCGTGCCATTTTTGATGACTGTTTCTGCGTCACTGGAAACTGGTTCTTCAGTTGTGTCTGTTTCTTCTTCATTTTCTGATTTGTTATCTTCCTCCTCCTTTTTAGTTTCATCTGCAGTGTTTTCAGTTCTTCTTCTTGAAGTAAATTGAGAGGGTGTCTCAGAGGGAAATTCGGTAATAAGCACATTACGTGACTCAATGATTTTTCGTGAGTCTGGACTGTAGAACCGGTATTTGTTTATTCTCCAGTGTAACCAACAAAAGTTAATTTTTCTGATTTGGGTCTCCATGTCTTTCTCTTTCCACGTGAAATATGGCTGTAGGGTAGTTCATTGTGAACTATCCTTTTTTAGTGTTTCGGGCATGGGCACTTTATTTATAAAAATGCCGAACAAAAGGTAAATCCCACCCCTCCACCAACCCACTCTTCTCCACGAATCAAAAAGTGAATAATTGTGAACTCACTCTTAGTAAGTGCTCCGGATACCTGGTTAGGCACCCGGAGGTACCTCACTCACGAGAAGTGAAGAAGTACAAAATTACAAAAGAAATTTCGCTTTACTTTGAGCTAGTGTCCTCTATGACTTTGACTCTAATGACTTTGAATCGCATTGACTGACTCGCAAAGTTTTTGGGGTTCAGAAGTCATTTTATGAACTTGACTCCTTGTGCTAATTAATTAAATTATAGATGATTTTTTTAGCACCATGTTGGTTACGAAAATGACTGCCGCCACACGATTATCGAATTACCGGGAGCGGAATTGCAAGATTTCAAAACTTTCTATTTTACTAATATGAATCCATTGGTACATAGCATCCATCAAGCATCATGAATATATTCTTTGAAATCATTACCGCTATTCCTATATCAAATTACCGGGAGCGAAATTAAAAACCTCAAATATTTGGTATCCTAATGAAATGAATTCATTGGTACATTTCAGCCATCAAGCATTAAAATATTCCTTTCAAATTATTACCGCTATGCAAATATCGAAGTACCGGGAACAGAATTAAAAACCTCCAAAATATGCTATTTTGATGGTATGAATGCATTGATATAAACCTGCCAACAAACAAGCATTTTTTTTTTAAATTATTACAGCTATGCCAATATCGATTTACCGGGAGTAAAATTACAAACCTCAAAAATTTGTTATTATAATGATATGAATGCATTGTTACATAAATGATATCAATCATAACCACATATATTACAATTTATTACCGCTATGCCAATATCGATTTATCGAGAGCAGAATTACAAACCTCAAAAATTTGTTATTCTAATGATATGAATGTATTGTTGCATAAATGATATCAATCATAACCAGATTTATTTCAATATATTACCGTTATGCGATTTAACGGGAGCAGAAATATAAACCTCTAAATTTTGTCATTCTAATAATAAGAATGCATTGTTACATAACTGACATCAATCATAACCACATTTATTTCTATTTATTACCGCCATGCCAATATCGATTTACCGGGAGCAGAATTACAAACCTCAAGAATATGCTATTCTGATGATATAAATGCATTAGTACATAGCAACCTTCAATCAAACAAGTTTTTTTTTAAATTATTACCGCTATGTCAATATGGAATTACCGGGATCGGAATTTCAAATTTCATAAATTTGACGAGGAGTGCTTATGTGTACTTTGTAAAATTTACATCAGGCCTTCAATTTTTTTTACTCAAGTTATAATCAATGGAAGTCAATCAAATCATTGATATTAAAAAATCCTCGTTTCATTAAAAATTTAAATCAGAAACCAGTAGAATTTTGTTGGCAGCTATGTACCAATGCATACATATCATCCGAATAGCAAATTATTGAAGTTAAAAATTTTGCTCCCGGTAATTTGATATTGGCATAGCGGTAAAAAGTTCAAAGAAGTATGTTTATGTTTGTTTGCAATTATGTACCAATATCATTACAGTACCAAAATTTTGAAGATTGTTTTTCTGCTCCCGGTAATTCGATATTTGCATAGCGGTATAAAATTCAGGAAAATATGTTGTTTGGTAGCATCTATGTACCAATGTATTCATATCATTAACACACCAAATTTAGGAGGTTTGAAAATTACGCTCCGAACAATTCGATGTTGGCAAAGCGGTAATAAATTCAAATAAATATGGTTATGATTTTTGTCTTCTATGTACAAATGAATTCATATCATTAGAATATCAAATTTTGAAGGTTTGCAATTACGCTCCCGGTAATACGAAATTAGCATAGCGGTAATTATTTCATGTTTGTAGTTAGCTTGATGCATAAAAAAATTATCCATAATTTAATTAATTGTTTCCTAAAAATTCAACTATATATTTTCTCACTAAAATGAAGTCACAATTATGATTCAATTATTTATTAAGTTCATTATTAAGTCTGGTACCCAAACAGTTAGGTCTATGTTGTGCTACCCGAATAGGTGCTCATGGCACTTACTGATTTGCACTTTTTAGTTCGAAGTAATTTTTCTTAAATTTTGACATTTTTTAAATTCATTTTTAATATTTTGCCGCGAAATATCTATCGTGAAATTTTGGTCAGCTTAAAACCACTGAAACAAGCTTCTTATCAGTATTTTTGATACCTTAGATATTTTCTGGCAAACCGATGGGGTGAAACTTCAAAGAATCATTGGAAAACTCTCACTCCCAATCTGGGGAGTGAGATTTTTAATCGAATCATTTAGGTATGTTGAATTGATATGAGCGCAACGTTCATACCAAAGCGTTGCCTCTGACCTTATACTAGCGTAAGCTACCTCCTCAGCTTCGATTCGATCCTTTGGCTTTCTGAATTGCATAACATACATCCCATCTTTAAAATGAGCTTGTAGACCAAGACTACCATTTTTGTAAAATTTCGTCCTAGTTGCATCTCGTATGATAGTATAACCTTGTTGCGCCAGCCTGGATTCAGACAACAGATTTGCTGCGTTTGTTATAAAAAAAAACTTTTCAGTTGGCCATTTTTCCAATTATTACCGATTAGAGCCTCAACAGTGATTGAACCTTCTCCAAGACCAGGTAATGTATTTCCATTAGTCAAAATAAGATATATAATATAGATCTTGCATGGTGATGTAACATAATTGCCTCAATTGACATCCGGTTTTCTGTACTAGTGCACAAAAGTGTGAAGAGGAATCGGTGCTTATAAACAGCACTACATATAGTGACAGACGAAAAAGAGGTTTAAGGCAGCCGTCAATTGCTTCGTGCTCGACACGACTTTGGAAGTACCTAGACTCAGCTGGTCGTAGGTCGGGCATACCGTTTATGTAAGTATTCTACAGATAACAGATTTCAAAATAGTCAGCTGTTCTAACCTCCCTATTATTCCTGTATAATGTCATTTGCCGGCCATTCGCCAAAACAAACATCGATGACCCAATTTTTGGCTCATTCAGGAAAGAAAAGAAGTATAGACCCTGACCTACCAGATCTCGAACTCCCACCACAAAAGAAATCTCACTGCACACTCGATGACATCATGAATGCGAGTGCTCAATCAAACTTCTCAATTAACAGCATCAAGCAAGACACAATTACCATACTAGAGAGAATGACGAAATTAGAAGGAACGGTTGAAGCACAGGGCAAACAAATCACACATTTGGAAACTGATAGAGCAGCGCAGGCCACGGAAATCAATAACCTTTCGCGTGAAAATAGAAGACTTACTGATGAAATCCGTCGACAGAATTTGCTGTTTTATGGATTTGATGAAATAGATTCTGAAGACCCTAGGAAAACAATTGAACTCTTCCTTCGAGCTAATGATTTTCACATTACTCCTGACTCTGCATTCAGACTAGGGGTAAAGAAACCTGGTAGTAGAAGACCAATCAAAGCACGATTTACTACCCTCAGAGAAAGGGATCAAGTGCTATCCCTAAAACCTACATTGAGACGTGTTAAGGACAATCGAGCAATTACTGAAGATTTGTGCTTAGCCACCAGACAAGAAAGAAAAGTAAGATGGGAAACCAGGATGAAGAGCGACACACGAAGTACAGGTCAACCAACTCACTCGCAAATATGACAACCACAACCAGTTACAGTCTCTGCCTCTCTAGTTACACTACGAAACGTTTCAAAAGTAAGGGTTAGTGTTATGTCATATAATGTACAGGGTCTTAAAGGAAAATCTGAAGAATTCTGGGCTGACTTCTTCTCAAAACCGCCTACTATATTTTGTTTCTTAGAAACAACTATGATGAAGGAAGATTATGTTCACCCGAAGCTAAAGCAAATGTACAACCTAATTACAGTTTCATCGACACTAAAATCTTGAGGCAGACCAATGGGAGGCTTAGTTTTCGGCTGGAAACTTCTGCCTCAGCTAAAGATTACTATATCTTATCACGACACTGACTTCGTCATTTTGAACATATTAAACTTAAATCTTTTTCTTATATTTGCTTACATGGCCCCAAATTCACAATACGATTCAAATATCTCTCGGTTAGGAAGTCATATCGCAAGCCTGGTCAACTCAGGAAAAAAAGTCATAGTCATGGGTGACTTGAACGGTAGGATCGGAGACTACAAACAAACANTCATGGGTGACTTGAACGGTAGGATCGGAGACTACAGTGCTACGCCAAACAAAAGAAGCTCATCTGACACTAAAGTCAATGAGAGAGGAAGAAAACTTATGAGCATGATTGCGGAAAATGGACTGGAAATTGGGAACGGACAAGTTAGAGGTGACGAAATGGGTGCATTTACGTATTCCAATCATTCTGGAGGCAGTGTGTGTGACTTTCTTCTTTATCACCCTAGCACTTCCAGTCTGATCACATCCTTCCGAGTATTAAATTGGCTTCACTCAGACCATTTTCCAGTTCAATCAATCCTCGATATGAGTTACTATGAACCAAAGCCACGCACCTGGCCCTCAAAAATTGTGGTTAGTGACACACCAACCAAAAGGCATGACTTAGTTCAAAACCTCAACAAAGAACTTATGCTCTTGTGCTGCGATGGATCGCCAGACAATTATAACGCACTGCTGTATTCAAAAATTCTAAACATTTGCCATACACAAGGGATGATTCTACCGGAAAAGATAATATCTCACAAACCACGCTGGTTTGATAAGGATTGTGCTACACTAAAATATCAATCAAATAAACAACTTAGAATACTGAGAAGGGCCTACACAGCCTCAAATCTAGAAACCTATCAGAATACAAAACAAGAATTTAAGAAAATCATAACCTTAAAAAAAAAAGCTTACTACGAGTGTTTGGGTAGCAAACTACAAAACCACAAAAACAGCAAAGCATTCTGGTCAGCGATAAAAACATACAATGACTCCTCTACTCCACTCAGCAAAATCACGAACCAAGAATGGACTGACCATTTCACAAAAGTTTTTTCTGCAGAACACCAAACATCTACAAAAATTACACAAAACACGTGCGAAATTGAGGACCCATATCTTGATCCAGACATTAATCCATTCGAAGTAAAAATGGCCCTCAAGACCTTGAAACCTAACAAAGCACCAGGGACGGATAAAATCCCAAATGAAATTTGGACTCTGAGGTCACCGAAGTTACTTATGGCACTCTGTACTATCTTCCAACTCTGCATGAATACTGGTTCAACACCTCTCACTTGGTGTGAAGTAGTTATTGCCCCCGTATTCAAGAAGGGAGATCCCCTAAATCCTACCAACTACCGCCCCACTTCGCTTTTAAACACAATTGTCAAGTTATTCTCCACGATGCTAAATGCAAGACTTACCGGCTGGATAAAGAGGAATAACAAAGTTTCAAAATTTCAAGCAAGTTTTAAAAAATCAATGTCGACACAGGATCCCATTTTTACACTCATGGCTATGGCACAAATAAGGCTAGGGAGCGGTAAGAAACTATATACCACATTCATCGACCTCTCCAAGGCGTTTGACTCTCCACAGCACATGTCGCTATGGTCGCAACTCACAAACTCCGACATCTCAAAAAAGTTTCTCGCCGTTTATAGGTTCATTTATAAACACGCAGTAGCTAAATTGAAGACCAACTATGGTCTAACAAGCGAAATCAAAATACAAAATGGAATCCTACAGGGGGAACCAGCCAGTTCCAATTTCTTCAATCTGTTCATAGAAGAATTATCGGTGATATTGGAGAACACGTGGATGGATGGTATAAGGATAGGGACGACTACACTTCACCACCTCATGTACGCGGATGATATAGTTCTTGTAGCGCCGTCGGCAGAGAATCTTCAACAAAAAATGATTATCACTGCAAATTTTTTCAAACAGCGAGGATTGACTGTTAACTTAGCCAAAACGAAAGTTATGGTTTTCGGCAAAGGGAAGGCACCAAAATCCATTGGCTTCACTTGGATAGATAAAAAAGTTGATATCGTGAGCTCTTACAACTACCTTGGTGTCAAATTCGATAGAAACGGACAATTCAATTTCCACGCTAAGGAGGTTAAACTGAAAGGACTTGCTGCCACAGGAGCAATATTTGCGCGAACAAGGAAACCTCGCCAATTTAATTTAGAAATGCAGAAAAAACTTTTACACTGTATATTTCTTTCCACAACTCTCTATGCGGCTGGGGTAAGGGCACTTACGCATGGAGAACAGGTTGAACCTGTTCAGCAAAAATTTCTGAAACGTTGCATAAATCTTCCTAAACACACCAAAGTATTTTGTTCGCCTTAAAACGGGAGTGACGCACACGCGCCTTAAGCTGGATCTATAGTTGCCTTTCCCCGACCGTGCTTCGAGGAAAGTGCGGTGTGGTTAAAAAATTTCAATGACACAATCAGTTTTTCCCAAGGCAACTGCATTCAAATAGGTACTGAATGTTTTTAACCACACCGCACTTTCCTCGAAGCACGATGGGGGAAAGGCAACTCTAGTTTCAGCTTTAAAATCCTGTCACTTGCAATTAATTTTTGGATTACACTTCTCAAGTCAAAGCCAGACACCCTCCTCCCTGAAAGTTATCTAGCTTTGAAAGAAGCAGGACGACACAACAATGACCCCTCATATAACTGGTGTCTTCAGATGAAACATTTGCTTACGGAGGCAGGATTCGAGCATTTATACGAAAAACCGACAGCCCAACTTATGAAGAAGAACAAACAAAAAATCCTCAGACAAACAATATTTAACATCAAACGATATAGCTTTTGCTTCTAACTCGAGCACAATTCCCCACTATAGCCGCATCAGAAAGGATGATGATATCGCGCCGTACTTAAAAATTAACTACCCAAAATACATAGTTACAACGATCATGCAAATAAGGCTTTCGTACAACATAATCTTCAATAACCGGAAATGGTATGAATTGGTTCACTTTGGAAGTCAGTTCTGCGGCGAAAACCCCAGCCTCTCCTATGTAACCGATGATTGCCAACAATTCGCTCCGTTGAGGAATAAATTCCTTCGAGAGTTTCACAAATTTAACAACCTCATTGACTATGTAAATTTTTATCAGACGGACACCACTATCATGAAAAACACTTATATTTTTATAACAAACTGTATTTCACAATTTCATAACCTTCTTTAACATTTCCATACAATACATATATTCAAAAATAAATTGACTGTGCGAATAACGCAAACGTCAAATAATAAAAAAAAAAAATTAGTCAAAATAACTGGTTTAGGGGTTTTAAACTTAACATAAAAATCAAACATCTTTTTATTTCCAGAAATGTAAGTACTAGCTCCAGAATCAGAGTACCATATTTCCTCTGAATGATTCTTTGTACCAACCATTAGTACCTTATTTGAAATTGTCACATTTAAATTTTTGTTATCAAAGTTTTTAACTGTGCGAAAGATTCCATTGATGATAAACGTCGTTCCAGGTTGAGTTTGAGCTCCATTGTTTTCTGAAAATCCATCAGATACAAGCCATCTCGTTTGATTCCTTGGAATCCTAGATGTCCCTTTTTTGTGAACACAACCTTGTGTCGCTATGAACAATCCATCTCAAAGTCATCATTCAGTAGTTCCTCCTGAGAGAAAGAGTTGACATAATCTGGTGTATGCCACACTCGAATTACCTCTGTTTTCCATTCAGCCATATTGCATTGATCCGGGTAGACAGCTTTGTAGGAAATATTCAGATCTACGNGAACACAACCTTGTGTCGCTATGAACAATCCATCTCAAAGTCATCATTCAGTAGTTCCTCCTGAGAGAAAGAGTTCACATAATCTGGTGTATGCCACACTCGAATTACCTGTTTTCCATTCAGCCATATTGCATTGATCGGGGTAGACAGCTTTGTAGGAAATATTCAGATCTACGTACAATAATTTGAAAGGAGTGAAGATAAAGAAAGTTGGTGAACTACTGCTGCTTTATTATCTTAAGTAAATGGTTGAAAACAGAGTTTGAGTAGGGAGTCCCCTAAACCTTAAACTCTGAGTCATGAGAGAATAACCATAGCTAAGGATTAAAAAGGGCCCTTGACAGAATTAGAAACTGTACTATCAGTATTTGTAAAACTCGTGATTGTAGCATCTTCTTTTTCAACACCTTCCCCCAATCTCGAGTTCCATTAAGCTCTTATTTCTTCTTAATCTTCTTGAATGGTTCATTCACCTTTTGCTTCACAAATTTCTTCAAATCTGTATGTCGATTACCCGAGAACTTGATTTGGACTCGATCAGCTATGTCATTTTCCTTGTACCTTTTCTTTGGGACAGATTTCAATGGTTTCTTGCAAATGAATGAGTCGATCCTTGTAAGAGTAATTCTTGGTTTCACCATCTTGTGCCTAAGTATGCTGTACAAATCACTCCCGCTGTGCATTTTTCTGACAGATTTTCTAACGTGACCAGCATGCTTCTTTGTTTTGAGTTTTGTTTGGATAAACTTCAGAGGAATTCTAACTATTAGTGATCCATTCAACGCTGCTTTTCTTTCAACCCCTTGCACATGGTGATCGTTTTCTTTGTATTTCAAAAGCATTAATAGTTTCTTTAGCTGAGAGGAGTCACCGCAGTTGTCCAGGATTTCACAATTTCCTTCTACAAGACACTCCAACAAATGTTCAATTCGAAAATCTTCTACAATTTTCAGGATTTCGAGGTTTTTAATATTTTCAAAATCCTGAGAGTTAGTTTTTTCAGCGCTTGGGGAATTTTGGACTCCTTCCTTGTCATCAGATTCAGATTTTTCACCAATTCAATCATCAATTTTTATGTAGTTTGTCTTGAGATTTCTAATTTCATCTTCAGCACCACCCAATCTCTCGTTCATTTTTAGCAGTTCCTTTTTTAGGTTTGCGCTGGTATCACGATGTCCATATCCATCTCGGTGAGCTTGTTCAAACTTAGAAATCAATTCGTCTACGGTCGCTTCTTTTTCATTATATAGCTGAGTGTTGAATGAGTTCAGCGATTGAATTTGAAAACGCAATTCATTGTTGAACTTCTTTTTTTCTTTCATCTCACGTTCATACTTTGTGACTGTGCAACTATTGTGCTCTAAAAGATCCAGGTTTGATGCGACAGTCATTGTCAGCTCTGAATTTTCCTTCTTTAGATTACTTATAGTAAGATTAGCAACACCCATCGTCATTGATGACGTTTGTTCCTTTGTTTTTGGTGAAAAAGTCATTTTGGGTTGATCTGGTAGACGAATTCGCGAGTCCGGACGTTCCCGAAAATCCCAGAAAGCTTTGTTGTCAGCATCGACATCAAGAGTCATGAACGCCTTTGCTTGTTCATCCTTCCGCTTAAGTTAGTTTTGGTGTGATCTTCTACCGTTTCCTGAAGAGTAGGTACGTGTAGAACGACATTCTTTAGCAAAATGGCCCTTTATACCGCATTTGTAACAAGTAATGTTTTCATTTGTGCGTTTTGACTCAGAAAAACGTTTCTTTCCAGATCCATCATGTCGCCCTTCTTTACCTTGAAAGGCTTTACCAGATGATCCTTTTTTATTTTGATCCGACTTCATTCCTGTAGCCAAGTCTTCTTCCTGAAGAGCAGCATAGAGAAGTTCCAACGTTTTGTCAGCGACTCCTTTGCTTCTCCAAGCTATTTGGAACATCTCATGTCGCAGTGGAAGTGAGGTTACAATTTTTGTCATTATCAAGGCATCCAAATGGGAGCGCCTAATTCCTTTAAGGCGTTCGCCAACATGACTAAATCAGTATGAATGAATGTAAACTTCTTACCAGAGACATACTTATCGTTCATGAATTCACTTGTAGTCCTCTGTTGATTGAGAGCACTCGCTGCAGCGTAAATTCCCCTCAACCTTTTAAAGAGTCCGTTTGACGTGTTACATTCTCGGACATAGATTGAGTTGGCAACACTGATGAGCGGGACTAGCACGGCCATTGCTTCGGCGTCATCATCATCCCATTTTTGTGCACATATCTCTGGACGAGTCTTGCAGCCATCCACGATGATTCAAAGTTTGGCAGCTTTTAGCACAGTCTTGATTTAAAACTTCCAACTTTCAAAATTAGAATCTGTTACTTTCTCCACGTGAGATACATCTATCTTCCTTCTAGGTGATGTTGATGCAGTAGGGACGGACATTTTAGTTTTTTCAAAATAAAAACAAAAATTTTATACTTGGAAACTTATATTGAATTTAATTTAGTTACATCTGCAATTGGCAAAAGTAAGGTAAAGTAACCAACCACGCTCTGATACCTAGAGGAAGAACGATTCCGTGGTTTTAATAGTGGAAGCGATTTTATTAGTTGTTTCCTAGAGTACTACAAGAATAAGAGTAACTTTAGCTGGAGCCGGGCTCCAGTATTTATACCTCTAAAAGGGACTTAGCATGCACTAATAAAATGTCCTCATGGACTCTTAGTCACTTGTTTAAGTCCTGATAGTGTTTTGTGTAAATAGACTTGACCTCAAAGTTTAAGATTCCATAAGGTCTTCTCATGGAATTTTTTACAAATAGATAAAAGTAAATAGAACTTGAAGACAAAGAAAATGGAAAATTTTAAGAGATTATTTATTTATAACATAATCCTACCCCTCCACCAATTCACTCTTCTTCACAAATGAAAATCTAAATAAAAGTGAACTCACATTCAGTAAGTGCTCAGGATACCTGGCTAGACCATCGGAGGTACCCCACTCACGAGAAGTGAATAAAGACAAAAATACAAAAGGAATTTCGCTTTACTTTGAGCTAGTGTTTTCCATTACTCTGACTTTCATGACTCTGACTTTCATAATTGACTTGCATTGACTGACTCTCAAGGTTTTTAGGGATCTCCTTTGTGGCAATTAGTTAAATTATAGATGAATTACTTTAGCTACATGGGGAAAACAAAAATACTAACAAAACACTATATCGAATTATCGGGAGCGGATTTTCAAGATTTCAAAACTTGCTATTTTAATAATATGAATGCATTGGTACGTAGCATCCATCAAGTATCATAAATATATATTTTTGAAAATATTACCGTTATGCCAAAATCAAATTAGCGGGAGCGGAATTACAAACCTCAAATATTTGGTGTTCTAATCATATGAATTCGTTGGTACATAGCTGCCATCAAGCATTAACATATTTCCTTGAAATTATTACCGCTATGCAAATATCGAAATACCATGAACAGAATTACAAACCTTAAAAATATGCTATTTTAATGATATGAATGCATTGGTATAAACAGGAATATTTTTTATAATTATTACCGCTATGCCAATATCAATTTACCTGGAGCAGAATTTCAAACCTCGAAAATTTGTGATTCTAATGGTATGAATGCAACGTTAGGGTAAGGCGTCAAACCAAAAGGGTGAGGAGTCAAAATATGATTGAAAAAATCTCAACCCCTTCTCATTTGATCATAGGCAAAAGTTTTTTTTCATCAATTAACTTACCAATTAGGTACTTTTTGAAAATTGTTTATTGTGCTTCATGAATATTTTTTTAACAAATCAAATATGCTTGAAGAGGAATGGTTTAATTAATTGGTAAGTTGTTTTATTTTTAGTTTTGTACCATGTCAGTTCAACCTAAAAAATTGTTCATATAGAACTACCCTTATATGTTATTAGTCTAGTGGCTCTTTTGTCTCTTAACAGCAACGCATTTTTTTTTGTTTCCAAGATATATCGTGCACTGTTGCTTTGTTCTCTCGATTCTTTTTTTGTGTTCAGGTTTTCTGAATTAGTAGCTTTTTCGTCTTTTGTATGTACAGAAAATAAATTGTTACAGTTCTAGTGTATTTTTAGTTAAGAGTCAACTGTATATTTATTTTTTTATAAATTATTTTGAGATAATTTATGTAAATGTTGACTTACTTTTGTCTTCATTTTATTTTATTTGTTTACTACTAATTATGGAAATTAGTAAGCTTAGCTTTAGTTTATTTTTATATTTTTCTTTGTTTTATTATTACAATAATGGAATAATAGTTTTTGTGTACGAGGTACGGTAAGGCTTGGAGAGTAAAAAAACCAGGGCCCGGAGTCCAGAGACTCATTATGATTTGGACCAAGCTTGAGTAGCTTGGTCTTACCTTGAGTAGGGAATGAGAATCCTCAACATTGGGAGTTGGGAATCTCATTCTTGAGCGAGTATTTCTTTTTGCTTTCACTTAAAGTTATTATTTATTTGTTTTTGATAATTTTTATTATTCAATAAAGATTAATTTCGTTAATATATTGTTCCAATGGTTGGATTTAATGAATATGGTTTGTTTCCAAACCTAAAGTAAATTGTTGAATTTTAAATGTACTGACAGACGAGAGGCAAGCGAAGACCTGACTGTTCAGGTTTTCGAGTTTAGAGTATTTGTGAGAAAGCCATAAATTTCCAAAGTTTGATTTAATTTTAAATATAATTAGTTTTTCAGTTTGAAACAATTAATTAATTGATTAACGAGCTAGTGTTAGTGACCCTGGGAATTGCGTTCAACCAAATTGAAGTTGGTCGATTTAGACTAGAGCCTTAACAATATTAATTCCGTACTTACTTCCCCCATGGCTTTTATTTGCTACTGATTTCTACCAAATTTTCTGGAACAATGTGCTCAAGAACGGCAGAACTAAGCTTTTTCAAGCTTTTTATTTTTGCAATTGTACTTGCATTACAAATAATGAAAAATTTGTATATTTGAAATTTATTGAATTCCTTATCTTTCTGTTTTGTTTTAGATTCACAAAAAAAGTAACCGTTTCGTTTCGGATTGAGGACTGTTTATCGTTTCATTTCGAGTCCATGTTGGAAACGAAGCGAAGCGATCCGTTAACATGCCTAGGGTTATATCTTATTTTGAGATTCTTCTAAATAGGATTAATTCGCTATCGTTTTCCCATGAATTGACCGCTAAGATTAGGTACAGTAAGGTGACGTGATTGGAATCTCTTATATCCGAGGCAGAGTCCGGTATACCTTAGTGTTTATTACAAACGGAATCCACTACTAGTAAAATTTCCACCGTTATAATGATAATTTTGCCTGAGTCGCAAAATTCCTATTTTAAGCGAAAAAAAATTGTTCATTTATTTTTCTGTCTTAATGGTTTAAGATACTGTGAGTCTAATAATTTTATATGATGATGTCTAGTCTTTTGTAGGCGATTTTGATTTATCTTTTATTAATTTAAATATTCTTACGTAAACTCATACCAAGTAAATGTTTAATTGGAATAAGTTTACGTGAAAATGGTTACTCTTTCTTTTGAGACCATAAAAGGTCATCTGGAATGTGTTTTGGGACCCTCAGGGACGAAATATTTTGTATAGCCAAAGTGTAAGGCGGATTTCCTGATCTGATAATGCGGACCAAAAGGGCGCACCGGGCATCTATGTTTTTCAACTTATTGTTTTACTCCATTAGATACCCGATTAGAGTTGGGCAAAATGATTTCATGAGTATTCTGAACCGTTATATTGGGTAAGATATTCGTTTCCGGTCTGGTTTACCAACTGGGACGGAGCTAGGTTTCACCAATCTCGGCTTACTCGAGAGGTGTTCGTAGGGTGTTAGGATTGTTAGGGTGTTAGGGACTTTAGGGCGCAAGTTATTTTATGCACATGCGCATATAGTTTTACTTACTTTTGGTCATACAAGACTTTAGACTCACAAATTTCCCATTTCAGGTGAAAGTGATAACGTCAAATGGTATTTTTGTTTTCTAAATGAATTGGTTTGTTTATTACAGTGAAGTTCGGCTATAGTGACTTTGGGTATAATAAAACTCCGGCTATAGAAAACCAGACTGTCGGGTCCCTACCAAGCAAATGGGAGATTATATGTTAAGTAGTCCGGCTATACTTAACTTCAGGCCTTTGTGAACCAATCCTACCTGTCGCGAGAGTCATTTTCTCCGGTTATAGTGAACACTAGAGTGACAAAAAAAATGACAAATTTTTGTAATTTTAAAGTTTCACCCCCTCAAAATTGTGCCATTTGGTTAGAAAGTACCATGATAAAAATTTTGTTACAATCGGTTAAGATTTAACGGTGCCCAAGGGCCCAATGTTTTCCCATAAGTTTACGCTGTGGCATAGTCTACTCTTAAATTCAAAATTATGGCAAATACTCAAATCTTTACCGATTTTCATGAAACTTACAGGAGACATCTACAACGTGTTCATGTTATTGCTTTAAATAAGTTACGAATAAATTTAAATTGTAATTTCTTGTTCAGAATTTAATAATGATAATAAATTTTTAATGTACACATAAGGTGTCAGAAAACTCGAAACCAATAGTACAGCTTTGTTAAAAGAACGCTTAAAAGCGGTAGAATACATAATTGATTGCTGTAGATATACTGTATGTGAGACACATTGATAGTCACCGATGCAGCGGAGCGACGGATTGCACTTGTTCAAAATTTCATCGCCGTTTTGACAAATCATGAAAAGCAGAAGCAGTATCTGCTACAAATCGTTGACGAACATCGTTTTCTTTTGCCAGATTCAAAAACTTTGTAAAAGAAACATAACTTTTCACTTAGAAATACTTTTATTACATAAGTTTTATTACTCCAAATGCAAGAGCATGGGAGAAAAATCCAATAAATACAGTAAGTTAACCCAGGTCAGTATCAGTAGCCAGGCGGACTCATTCCCATTGGGTTGTCTGGAAGGAAAGCGGAGACATTACCATTGTCATACGCTGCAAGCGGAGTTATAACCATTGACATACGCTTCTCCCTCCAACTTCTTTAAAACAGTAAGAAAGTAAAGTATACAAAATCATTTATCATAAGTATGCTAATAGATATACAAATGTAACGTACTCTGGAAAATCATAAAATAAAACCACTCAATATACAATTGTAACAAATAGTGGCCAATGTGGGGGCTAGAACAAATGCAATGTTGCCAATTTAAAAAATATATATATCGCAATGTTGTCAATTTCAGTAGATATAACGAAAAAATTGTTACAAAATTTATTGAGATGGTAGTTTTTACGCATTTAAATATTTAAAAATGTTTTTTTTATAGCGTTCAAATATATCGCTGTTTGTTTTTACTTTCAAAAGAACTTAATTACCAAATTTTTTTTNTTTTTTTTTATAGCGTTCAAATATATCGCTGTTTGTTTTTACTTTCAAAAGAACTTAATTACCAAATTTTTTTTCATTCCCCTCGCTGAAATTATTTTTAACAAAGAAGACAATGTGTTCAGTAACTACTATCATTTGTCTCGTTATTCTTTTAGTTTGCACTAATATATATATTTTGGAATTATTGGATGCCCTCATTTCCATTGACAGCAATTTTGTCAATATTAGATCTAAAATCATTACTATAAAATCCGTAATTCAAAAGCAAAGATGGATTTAAATTCAAAAGTTGAAACGGTTGTATTCATTCTGTTCCTCATGTACCTTATTTCTGTTTTGTCTTACCTTTTTTATAGAATAATTACAGAATAACTTTAGTTAATTTCAAAACTGATTAAAATTTTTATTTATTTTTACTAACTTCCTCTTACCACAACTGAAGAAATTCACAGATATTTTTTTTTTAATGGCTCCTCCCAAACCAATAAAAGTTGGAATAATCCCTGGCAAATTTAGCCCAAAAGGTGATCCCTATAAATATCTCCAACAATTTGATTTAATTAGTATCGGGAATAGTTGGACACCAGAGATTAAAGTTATACAATTACCAAATTATCTCACATCTAGCGCTAGCCTCTGGTACTTAAATTGAAAAAAAGAAAAGACAGCTAAGCATGTAGCTAGTGAAAATGCAGGGAAAACAGAACCTGACATAACATGGAATGAATTAACTAATGCATTACAAAATGCATTTCAGACAGTAGCAAATAAAGATGTTGCCTAACAACGCTGCACGAACGAAAGCAGCAAATCGGTGAATCAATTGAGGACTATATCTATTCCTTGATTGATCTATGCAATGATTATGATACGGCTATGACTGAAAGTATCAAAATTCGAAAAATTATTAGAGGATTATTACCAACTTGGAAAAAATCAATTCTTTAGATATAAAAACGGTAGACGAACTTATAAAAGCTGCTAGAAAGATAACCGAAACTCAGTATTTAATTGATCATCTAGAAATGGTAAATTTAGTTGGACCAGTTGAAAAAACTGACGAAAAGGCCAAACAAGAGAATACAATGGATCAAATTTCTCAACTAACGGAACTTTTTAAAAATCAAACAGTTTTAATCAGTAACGTTGTTGAAACAAAAAGAATTATTAAAACAAAGAGAAACTACAGAGCTACATGAAAAAAATATTAAACCCAGTAACACACAATCATTTTCATTACCAGCTAATAGATTCAATCAACTACAATATCATTCGGATTCGGTATGCTCTAAATGTGGCAAAAGAAACTATACTAAAGAAAGGTGTTGGCAACAAGTATACTGTACTAACCATCAAATTCCAACTCATAGTACTGTAGTTTGTCGTTTGGGAAACGGATTTCCGCGGAGTCCTCGTCCCATAATTTAGACTCCGCGTTTTCGGGGAAACCAAAGGTTTTCTCCTCGGTACTTCCCACGTACCACGAATACAAATACAGATTTCTTGCGGGTCCCCCTCCTTTAAATCACAATACAACCCGTTTCGGCAGAGAGATGCTACCATATCCCATCCAAAACGAATAACTAACTATAAACCCAAAAATATACAAGATAATTCGAAATACTTAAGTATTCAAGAATTCATATTATCAATTGGGAGTGATGGAGGTTTAGTAAGGTTTTTGGGTACAATAAATAACCTTGAAGCTACAATAATATTAGATTGTGGTAGCTCAGTTTCTTTAGTACACTCTCGTTTTGCAGGTAATATATATAAATTAAACATCAATATTTACTTATTTGCCATTGGTCCTGACAAAGTCAAAAAAATTGAAAACTGGACAACTGTCGACATTAACATACATGATGTCATGAAAGTTAAAGTTAAAGCTTATGTGGTACCTACGCTATTGTTTGATATTCTTTTAGGCTTAGATTTCTGCAAATTTCAAAATATTAATGTCAATTTTTCAAAAGAAAAAATACGTTGGAAAAATAATATATTAAAGATGCAACCTATTCATTTAAATAATTTTTTATCAAATAAACAAGCATCAACAAATTTCATTAAAATAATAAACCCATTCACTGAAATAATGGTATTAAGGTCACAGAACCACTTTATAAAGCCCCCAAAGGCGAAAAATGATCAAAGCAATAAAATATCAACAAATATTAATTAAACAAATCAAATGGAAAATGAAATTATGCATATTAAAGCACAACAAGCTTTTCACATGTCACACATAACAAATCAAAAGGAACCAGATTCCAATGAAGTTTCAAATATCCCTATGACTAACGTATTACGTCAAACAGCAGGAAGAGATCCTAGCTTATACAATATATCTTATTCTAATGATCATACAGAACCAGATCCTAATGCATATATATCAAAACAATTTGTTGCGTCTCATTTATATACAAACCAATTGCTATATCCAAGCGACTCAATTGGTCACGTTCAATCAACACATACATATTGTATTAATCCACACACGGTTATGCGAATCGAAGCAACTATACTAGGAAATATTAATGCTATAAATATATTTGAAATAAGCAATGAATTACTAAAACTAGGTTTATGGATGCCGAATTATTTAATCCGGCAAGAACACAGAAATAACATAAGTATTCCTGTATTCAATATTCAGGATTACACTATAAAATTAAAAAAACTCAAGTCTTGCAACTGTATATAAATTCGCGGATTTGCCAATTGAAGAACAATGTATAAATATTTGCGATAAATCCTCATCTACTCAGGCTAGTGTTAAAAATGTAGATGAAGAACATTTAGAACAAATTTTTGCACAAATAGATAACTCAGCCACATCTACGGAAAAAAAGTTACTGCAGAACTTATTCCGTAAATATGAAGACGTTTTCGCGAAGCCTGGAAGAATAAGGGAAATAAATTGCTATAAAAATAGAATAATTTTAATAGACAATGCAAAGCCTGTAAAAAGGAGTCCATATCGTAAAGCAGAAGATTTGGAAAAATTTAAACGAGATAAAATAGAAGAATTATTGGAAAAAAGTATAATTAGACCTTCATATTCTCCTTGGGGAATGGGTGTAGTTATCGTACGAGAAGGACATCATAACGGGGAAATGAAATCGCATCGTTTTTGCATTGACTATAGACCTCTCAATAAATTAACAGAAAAGGATAGCTATCTTATTCCAAATTTACAATCTATACTTGATTGGATTGCCTTAGAGCACAGAAAATTAGCACTTCGGATGCTGAAAAAGGATTTTGGACTGTACCAATAGAAGATGAAAGTATTCCTTTAACAGCTTTTGTTTCTCAAAGTGGATTGTTCGAATTCACCAGATTACCATTTGGAGTATGCAATAGAAGTAGCGCATTCTCTAGGTGCATGGGAATTATTTTGTGCGGATTGCTAACAAATTACTGGCGCAATTTGTTATGTTTTATAGACGACATATTTTTTGCTAATACCAACATTGAGGAACATATTCGAGACATAGAATTAGCATTTCTGCGTTTTCGAACATATGGCCTAAAAATTAGCATAAAAAAGAGTCATTTTTTAAAGAAGAAAGTAAAAATATGTGGTTTCAAAGGACGGAATTGAAGTAGATCCTGAGAAAACTCGCGCAATTTTCGAAATGAAAATCCCATCTAACATAAAACAAAGTACAAGAATTTTTGGGATGTGTGTGTTTCTTTCGTCGGTTTATATATAAATATCCGGAAATTGCAAAGCCGCTCACAACATTACTCCGGAAAAATCAAGAATTTATTTGGTCAAATGCACAGAATCAGGCCTTTAATACTCTTAAACAAGCTTTATTAGAACCTCCTATCTTAGCGCATTATGATTCTAAGAAACCTATACATATATACACGGACTCTTCAGCTTATGGATTAGGTGTCTCATTGCTACAAACGGATCGTTATAGGTTAGAGCATGTGGTTGCATACTCTTCTCGTACATTGAATAAGCATCAAACTAATTATTCTACAAGCGATAGAGAATATTTAGCAATTTTATTGGCATTGGAAGTATTTCATCCATACATTGATGGCAAATTTTTCACTATATTCACAGTTCATCAACCGATTTCAGGAATTAAATTTGCTCATAATGAATCATCTGGTAGATTAGCACGATGGGCTCTCTTGTTACAATCACAAAATTATAAAATTGTCTATCATCCAAAAGCAGGAAATAAGTTAGCTGATGCTCTTAGTCGCTTTCTTTTACCTGATAAATTTAATGAGAATGATATAAATATTCCGGTATTACATGTAGCTGAGGATATTCTACCAGAGCTCCAACTCTCCGATTCGGAATGTATAGAAATATTTGAAAATTTAGCTTTAGGAATTAAGAGTGAAATACAAAATCATAAACGGAATATTATCAGAAATTAAATTCGGCTATCCCAGAACCGTTGTTCCAAAAGTAATACGTTTTGAATTATTGAAATTCATACATAGTACATTCCTATTTCAGGTCACCTAGGTTTCTCAAGATGCTTAAGCAAATTGTCATTAAGATACTATTGGTCATCCATGTCCGCAGATCTATCTAACTTTATAAAATCATGTGAATCATGTATCAGTCATAAAATCTCGCATGGAAAGCGTTATGGTATGTTGAAACCAATCCCGGTCCCTACAACAATATTTGAATTAATGTCTACAGATGTATGTGGTCCATATCCCACAAGTAGCAAACGAAATAGATATATAGTAAATTGCATTTGTCATTTTTCTAAATGGGCGGAATTACGTGCTAATACTGCCCAAACCGCTTCAGAAATAGTGAGAATTTTGCATGAGCAAATTATCTGTAGATTTCCTGCTCCGAAATATTTATTATCTGACAATGGAGGCGCATATGTCAGTAATCTATTAGAATTACACTCAAAAATGTTCAAAATAAAACAACTTTTTATTACGCCTTATAATAGCCGCGGAAATGGGTTATCGGAAATACTTCATTCTACAATGAATAAAATGCTTTCTCATTTTGTAAACGCGCGTCATACGGACTGGGACACTTACCTTCCATCAATTCAATTTGCTTATAACTCCANCAACTTTTTATTACGCCTTATAATAGCCGCGGAAATGGGTTATCGGAAATACTTCATTCTACAATGAATAAAATCCTTTCTCATTTTGTAAACGCGCGTCATACGGAATGGGACACTTACCTTCCATCAATTCAATTTGCTTATAACTCCACACAAGAAAGCACTAGGGAAACTCCATTTCGCCTAGTTTACAATCGAGAACCAACATTTCCTTACGAGTTTTCAATACCAGGTATTTTGTNCGCCTAGTTTACAATCGAGAACCAACATTTCCTTACGAGTTTTCAATACCAGGTATTTTGTATGAAAAATCTGATATAAACTCACTTAGGAATTCTGTAAAAAAGATATTGGAATCTGAACAAGCACGTTATAANTCTGATATAAACTCACTTAGGAATTCTGTAAAAAAGATATTGGAATCTGAACAAGCACGTTATAAAGCAAGAGAAGACTTACACAGAAAAACGGTGTATTTTAACATTGGAGATAAAGTAAAATTGAAATATACAAAACATTGTCCTCCTCAACATTCTATGAAATTTATACCATTTTATTTAGGCGAATATAAAGTCATTGAAAAAATACATGAATTAGTCTACAAAGTCGAATGTTTAAAAACACACAGAATTATTAATACACATGTTAATAGAATGAGAAAACTTTTATCATGGGAAATTACTAACCAGGAAAGTAGCAACTACTACGTTTCTAAAGAAACATTCTTAACAGATTTACAGAATGTAAATGGGATATTTCGTGAGACCCTAGCGAATGTTAAAGAAACACATGAAAATACGCTAGAATTATTTAACACCGGGTACGCATCTTTTGAGCTAATACATTTGCCAGAAATTTCTTCTGTCTCCGTATTCCACAACATATTATTCATTAATAACATCAGCCATGTAGTTATTATTTCCTCTCCTATTTCAAGTAAGCTTATAAACCACTCCAACCCATTACCTTACTACANCAGCCATGTAGTTATTATTTCCTCTCCTATTTCAAGTAAGCTTATAAACCACTCCAACCCATTACCTTACTACAAATTTTCAAATAATAAAAATTTCAAAACCATTCAAACGTACAATTTACATATTCCCAGAAAAATATACAAATAGGTATATCGAAACGTTTATGAACCNAAAACCATTCAAACGTACAATTTACATATTCCCAGAAAAATATACAAATAGGTATATCGAAACGTTTATGAACCATTTCCATGGTAAACGACTTTTTTGCGTTGGAAATGATATCATAGATTTTTTGGTCAAAACCATTGTCATTTCTAGACTTCAGCTTTATTTATATCCTTCCCTACCAAAACTTATACAAACCATTATTTACAATATTGGGAAGAAATATCTCACGTTATTTTCCTTGAAACAAACTTTTCAAGATCTAGTATCTTTATACATGGATTCGGGTATTGTAATAGAGCAATCAGATTCATCAGACGATGAGATTCTTACCCCAGAATGTTCAGAAACTAGACCCCCAAACGATACCATTAGACGTTCCAAGAGGACAAGTTGGACACCAGTATGGATGAATGATTTTGTTGTGAATATATAAACGGTGAACACATTTAAAATTTTCAGAAAATAGTCAAAAATACACTTTATAACCTAACTCAACTAAATACCCTACAGTGATGTGTTATTTTTTTTCAAACATGTGGAAGATACTACTCTTGTCGTGTTGNAACTCAACTAAATACCCTACAGTGATGTGTTATTTTTTTTCAAACATGTGGAAGATACTACTCTTGTCGTGTTGCACAGCAACAAATTCCCATGGTATAGATAATACATTGACAGAACTTTTTACTAAACTGGACACTAAAACAACTCCCCTTTATTACTGCAAAGGATGGACTGCCGAAATTCCTTGGAGACTTCCACCACCAATAACTTGTCCCCTTGTTTCTACACAAGATGCATCAAAATTCGTAGATATAACAATTTGGTGTACAGACATTACTCATTATACCCTGCAAGAATTCGAATGTTTCAGAGTCCGTGAGCAAGTAAACACATATCTACAATTTTTTGGAAGACAAATAAAGGATTATAAAAAATCAAAACAACCTGTATCCGAGCACGAATGTAGAGATATGATCCGAAGTCATATGTCACCCGACGGGTTAAACTGGATCGTATAAAAGACGGATGGTTTGGAACCCAGAAAATATTAGAAACTACATACTCCTGGATGACGTCATACCAACATATCATAACCAACTATTATATGATCGCCTTGACGATATCTGTTTCTGATTCAGACGATTTCATTATCACCACGGCAAAGACGGCTGAACATTGTACATATAAGAAAGGATCCTGTCCGACCGAATACGGCATTCTATGTTGGTTACCCAGAGATGTGAAACTTTTTCGTTCAAAAGAAAGAGAATCTACCACTTGTTTGTATACAGATAATAGAATTTCTTGCCCAAGTCTCGAAATGGCTATTACTAAAATATATACTAAAAGACTTGTGGTTTAAACCTAGGTAGTAGTGCTCAAGGCATTATTTTCTCACAATTTAATCACTCTATAAATGATAATTTCGCAATAACTTCTGACACACGGATCGGGTAGCACAACGCATCCGTTATAAACGAAAAACTTCGCATCCGAGCAAGTTTAATGCCACTCTGGCGGCATTTTCAGATGAAATATTTTCAATAGAAAGACCTACGTCTCCTAACATAATGCCTGCTGCCCAAATTAATGCAAAGCTTATATATCTTTATCAGATTGTTTCAACAAACTATCACTTTGGAATACAAACAGTTCATCGCGACACTTGTAAAGCCCATCAATCACATTTAGAGCTACTCAGATTACTCGCAGCTGGGGGACAGCCAAGTGTTCTAGTTCGTACTTTTATGAGAAGTCCAGGATATCGAGCTACATTAAATGGCGATGTACTTCAAATTTTCAAATGTGACAAAATCGATACCAATATGTTACTTCCACAAACATCATGTACACTAGAATGGCCTGTAGAATTTTATCATGGCACAGATCACAAGACCGCCTACATTTTGGGCATAACTCATGAAATTATAGACAATCCAACTATTGTCATCTGTTCAGCCCCAAACTTTTACTTTANCATTTTGGGCATAACTCATGAAATTATAGACAATCCAACTATTGTCATCTGTTCAGCCCCAAACTTTTACTTTAGGTGAAACTACTGTTCACTTAACAAACAGAACAGTTCCGGAAAAATTTCCTATACTTCCATCATCATATGATGAAACTTTAATAACAAATATGCCGGAACTATCTTTTTCTGCTCCCGGTATTTATACCATTGAGGATATTGCTGGAACTGAAACAATTGTAGGCTTAATANAACTATCTTTTTCTGCTCCCGGTATTTATACCATTGAGGATATTGCTGGAACTGAAACAATTGTAGGCTTAATATGTGAAATAACACGGAATTCGCGTATTGATTCAATCATTGATTCCAAATATCGAGGTGATTCTTTAAATCATTCGCAACAGAAAACATTACAGATATTAAAAGAATTCATTCTTAATCCTTTTAAAAATATCTTGGCAACCCTTGGCTTGATTTTATTCCTCATGATATTTAGTTTCTTGCTTTTAAAATGTTGTTACACTTATAGATCTCCCTTAAAAATTATTTTTCTACACCCTTCAGATACCCTAAGTTTAATCGTAATCGTTTTCCAGCAGAATCGGAATACATGTGCCTCGAACCGGTAAATATGGTCAGAACAATCCGACCAAGACGTAGAATTGGTCGACGCCGACCAATGCGCGCAATATCTAACCCTAGATTATCCTATTCAAAACTAAATACTCAAAGACAATTTCCAAGGGATACTACTCCTACCCAATTACATTACAAATTTCCAGTCGCTAAATACCCTATTGATGCGCTACAGAAATTATCGGCCTAAATCATTAACTAATTACATTATATCAAAATTATCAAATTCATTTATAGCATACACATAATTTGTTTCAACCTTTCCACTATTACGAAATAATTGTAAGTTTTATAATAAAAATTTTGTTTCTCAAAAAAATGGGGCGCCGATCACTGATGAGCAAACTCAAATCAAAAGAAAAGAAAGCTGCTGCAGGAANTTTTCTCAAAAAAATGGGGCGCCGATCACTGATGAGCAAACTCAAATCAAAAGAAAAGAAAGCTGCTGCAGGAAAAACAAAACAAGCCATACGTAATACCATTAACACTACCACAGAACTCCCGAACATACATCGAATNGCTGCAGGAAAAACAAAACAAGCCATACGTAATACCATTAACACTACCACAGAACTCCCGAACATACATCGAATGAAGGCCTTTCTCAGAATGATAGAGTGAATAAACTGTTTAAAACAAACCAACAAAAATTATCTGTAACGTCTAGGTTAGATACACATAAAGAATTTGTTACTTCAATTGATAAAGCTTATTATAATTATGATAATCTAGATACAGAATATTTATTCGATAATGACTCTCATAGTTGAATTAGTTCTAGTAAGAATAGTAATATTTCCTCTTCCACTACTGTAACTTTGGATCAAGAACAAACAAATTCAAATGTGTTAAACACGGATACTTTTAGCAGATTACCACCTAGAGAATATAATATTATACTTCCTGCTGCAGAATACCGTAAGGAAACTGTTCCAATAATTAATGGTGTAAAAAATGTTAACGGGAAAACTTGTTCTTTAATCAATTATAAGACTAAACCATGGCCTACTTCTGTTGTATTAAAAAATCCAACCGTAGATAAGCAATTTACTCCTTACGGGAATTACCTTAGATATAACTCTGCGAGACAAGACTGAGATACGTTACGCCCATGATCCACAAATGATGACCCTTTGGAATATACCTGCTGAAATATCAGTTGATTTATACAAACCTCCTCGAAACAGTTATCATCTACCATCCTCTGCTCATGCTCCACTTCAATCAATTTCTGCCGCAGCTGCCTCACTTGATGAAAGCCTAGATTCATTCATGAAACCGATCCCCATCCATAATAAGAAAATCAACCTCGAAGAACTTCAGAAATTAAAAGTTTCTAAGGCTACTCAAAAACTTCTCCAGCAAGATAATATAATTCAATGCACTAAAGAGGTGGCCTATCCTCCAATGTTGCCAAGTACTCCATATATAGGAATCAATAATCCCATTCCTGTTCAACCTTTTCCTAAACCTTCCATATCAAATCACTCTACCAATAATTCTCACTTTCCTCTTCCAAACATACCTTCTAATACCTCTACGTCCCATTCTAAGAAAAAAAAAATGAGTGTCTCTGTCCCATTTAAACACAAGGAGTGTGTTTTTCCATTGGCGTCCTTTTAATATTATAATGNGAAAATGAGTGTCTCTGTCCCATTTAAACACAAGGAGTGTGTTTTTCCATTGGCGTCCTTTTAATATTATAATGGACCTTCGAAATTATCAGCTACAATTTCAGAAAACTCTCCGAAAGTCTGTATCAACATCAGCATTTCCAACTAAAAATTTAGCAAATAAAACTGTTTTTACGGTAATAACTGAACCAATTATATCACCCAAAAATACATTTACCTCGATACAGGAACTTCCATTTGACTTTACTGAATCACTAATTCCGAAGCCTGTTACACAATCTTTAGAAAGAATCAATGAATCTTGCATAAACGCACATCATTCTCAACAAACATTCCATTTAAATTAGCTTCTATTACCATCCCATAGTTCTACAAAATCATCTCTTTCTTCTAATTCATCTTCTAAATCAGATAAAACAGACATAAGTGATTTTGACTGGGATGAACTGATGAATTTATCCGAACTTAGTGAATTTACCACATCTATTCCGGTTTCTAACCTCATAAATATGGAAGACATTNTGATGAATTTATCCGAACTTAGTGAATTTACCACATCTATTCCGGTTTCTAACCTCATAAATATGGAAGACATTCTTCCACATGTTTCCCAAACTACACTTTCACCTCGAAATAATACTTTCATTCCTTCACCTAATACATCCTCCACAATACATCATACACTTCCTAATCCTCTTCCTGATATGCCTTCCTGGGATGATTTCCTCAATGGGAAACCTTCACTTCCAATCATTTTAAATTGGACGCAACTAAAGAACATGACAACAGCGGAACGACAGCTTCAACTATTTGGTTAATTTATAGGACATAAATTTCTTATAAAGTGGAAATATATGTTACACCAACTAAAAATATTAAAACTTAAAATTGTCTAATAACTAAAATCACTTAACGTAAAAATATAGTCTTACTATAGGGAACAAAAAGATCATAAAAATTCTTTGAGATGTTTTCAAAAAACCTTTTCTTTATTATATAAGAGAAACTTTTTAAGGGTCAGAACACTTTGTAAAAGAAACATAACTTTTCACTTAGAAATACTTTTATTACATAAGTTTTATTACTCCAAATGCAAGAGCATGGGAGAAAAATCCAATAAATACAGTAAGTTAACCCAGGTCAGTATCAGTAGCCAGGCGGACTCATTCCCATTGGGTTGTCTGGAAGGAAAGTGGAGCCATTACCATTGTCATACGCTGCAAGCGGAGTTATAACCATTGACATACGCTTCTCCCTCCAACTTCTTTAAAACAGTAAGAAAGTAAAGTATACAAAATCATTTATCATAAGTATGCTAATAGATATACAAATGTAACGTACTCTGGAAAATCATAAAATAAAACCACTCAATATACAATTGTAACAATCGGTATAGGTTTGAGTTTTTGCCATAATTTTGAATTTAAGGGTAGACTATGTCACAGCATAAGCGTATGAGAAAAGTTTGGGGCACCCTTAATCTTAACCGATTGTAACAAAATTTTTACCAAGGTACTTTCTAACCAAATGGAACAATTTTGGGGAGTGAGATTTTAAATTTTCAAAACTTGTCATTTTTCCTGTCACCCTAGTAAACGTCCTAAAAACACTGGTTGGACTATACAGTTCGATTTTTTTAAGCTCGTATCAATAAATTTCAAAGTAATAGGCCATAATCCGCATGTTTTCATCACATTTAGCGCATTTATGCCCAAAATAAGGAGCGAAAAAGTAACTTCGACCGTCAACCACGCGCAACTTTCACTTGTCTATCGAAAAGTACATTTTGTAATGTTTAAAACTTTAAACTTAAATCTCCAGAATTAATTCTGTAAATTTGTTTTTGCCGGTTTCTAATGAAAATTGTCATGCCCAGCTGTGCATGCTCACCCAAGATGGTTGGCAAAAAATATAAGCGCGTCTTTCACATTTCGAATTTGGAAAGCAGAAGGCGAGAAAATTGAGAATATCACACACAAAAAAGTGTATGACAAATTCTGCCTCTCACGATACCTGCCAACACAACTAGCCTATGGATCCAGGGAAACAAACTTCAAAGCCAAGAGCTAGTTCAATCGGAGCGACCAAAATACTTTACCAAAATCAGTCAAAATTTTACCTAAATTAGTCTTGCGGGAGTTTAGGAGAAAATGATGGAAGCGTCGACTCTACTGGAAATTTATCATTAGAACATAACCGTATTCAGGGCCATTCCGACGTCGAGCTCGGCCCTGGCTCATAAATTTTTGACTACATAAATTTTATTATACTTTCAAAATTAACAGTGTACATAAAACTAAAAATCTTTATAAAATACTAATNTGACTACATAAATTTTATTATACTTTCAAAATTAACAGTGTACATAAAACTAAAAATCTTTATAAAATACTAATTCTTTTGGTATTACAAAATGTAGAGAGGAAGTTACATGATCTTGACTTTTCTTGATTTTAACTTGGCAAATTTTTTAAAAATTTCATCGAAGGAAACAATTTCTACTGTTTCAGCTTCAATTGACAGATTTGAAAGATCGCTTGTTCTTTCCTGATGTGACGATGAACTCAAATAAATCTTGATGAGATTCAATTTTGAAAATGGTCTTTCGTTGACTAGTCTAGTCATGGAGGTAAGAAATGAGAAAAATTCTGAAAGCAATTTCCACGTTTGAAAACGAGGCAGTGATTTCATTTTTATACAAAATATTTAGAATATCTAAAGGTNTACTTTTGGTATTACAAAATGTAGAGAGGAAGTTATATGATCTTGACTTTTCTTGATTTTAACTTGGCAAATTTTTTAAAAATTTCATCGAAGGAAACAATTTCTACTGTTTCAGCTTCAATTGACAGATTTGAAAGATCGCTTGTTCTTTCCTGATGTGACGATGAACTCAAATAAATCTTGATGAGATTCAATTTTGAAAATGGTCTTTCGTTGACTAGTCTAGTCATGGAGGTAAGAAATGAGAAAAATTCTGAAAGCAATTTCCACGTTTGAAAACGAGGCAGTGATTTCATTTTTATACAAAATATTTAGAATATCTAAAGGTCCAGTTTCTGAAATGTCAACTTCTTTGTCTAAAAATGGCGTCAGTGCCTTTGCCATAAACTTCACTTCATTACAAAACAGGGCCGTCAAATTCGTCAGAATACTTTATGCACAAGTCTTTTACGCATTTTTCTTTCTGTTCAGGTTCTGTTTCAAAAAGCTGCTCTCCCCACAAGAATCCAAAGTCAGTAGCAGCTTCTTTGATAAGGTGAAATCGATTATTAATTTCTAATATAATACCATCAAGTAATTCGTTAAAATTCTTTACTTCAAATCGCTTCAGAGGGTTCAACGCAGTGTCCTCCATTCCTTTCTCCAACAATTTTCGTTTCCTTGGCTTGAGAAACGGTTTCAGCATTGAATTGACTAGTCAACATTTAAAAAAAACAAACCTAGGGAAAAATTAATTTCACTTTCCCCCTTCTTTATCGACGTCCTTATNGTGTCCTCCATTCCTTTCTCCAACAATTTTCGTTTCCTTGGCTTGAGAAACGGTTTCAGCATTGAATTGACTAGAGTCAACATTTAAAAAAAACAAACCTAGGGAAAAATTAATTTCACTTTCCCCCTTCTTTATCGACGTCCTTATTNAGTCAACATTTAAAAAAAACAAACCTAGGGAAAAATTAATTTCACTTTCCCCCTTCTTTATCGACGTCCTTATTGTCATCACGACAATGAGACTCAAAGTTCAACAGGATTATGTTTTGTTGAAGGCCCGGCCCTGGTTTTTCAGTCCATCTCAGTCCATCTCAGTCCATCATCGGAACGGCTCTGACCGTATTTAGTCTTAAGCAAATTTTCATCAGCCAGTACTTTTCTACATCGACGTAGCTGAATTTATAGTAAAATATTTGGATATAATGAACAATTATTGAAATGTGTAATTGATACTATACGGATATAATGAACTCCGGCTATACTGATCGGATCCTGCCGGTCCCTACGGCGTCGCTATAACCGAACTTTACTGTATTAGCAAATGATATTTGGCTCATTGTTATATTCACTGTAAAATAGACTTGATTTGTGAACGGCTTTATTAAGTGAAGAAAAACACTCCTTAAGGAAACTGTAAGGCTTTGGACATTCGTATATAAGGTGCCGAAGGGAGTATCATACCGACTTGAAACATTTAGTTATTAAACGTTCAAAAGAAGGTGTAAAACCTCACAAAATGGGGAAAACCTTACAATACTTTGTACGAGAAGTTCCGCTAACCGTAGTTTTGGTGTCATAATGTCGACGCCGTACTTTCCGAGCCATGTTTTCATCGTGACAAATAAAAACAAAATAAAAATGATAATCAAGAAATACAATACAACTGTAACAATATTATTATGGGTCTGCTCTAAATCGACCAACTCACCTTAGTTAAGCTGGACGAAATTCCCAGAATCCATTAACACTAGCCCATAAATCAATTACTGATTGATTTTTAAATAATTTAAAACTAAATAAAATTATCTTCAAATAAAACTTTTAACTTTAACTATTTGAAATCGTGATTTTCCCACAATTTCAACTCGGAGTAAAATCAGTGCAGTCAAGGCTTTACTTGCCTCTCGACTGTCAGTACTCAATCCTTTCAACATTTAACTTTAAGCTTTAAAGAAAATAAACTAAACCCTATTCAATAAGTTTAACAATTGCATCAACAATAAAAATAATAATTTTTATTTAAACAAATAATCTATAACAATGAAATATTATTTTCAGGCTAGATTCTAAACCCCCACTCATGGGTCAGACTTCCTTCTAGAGTGAGTCATAGCTTAGAATGAATTTCTAGACTCCAGGCCCTGGGCTTTTATACCCTTGTAGCCTTAGCGTGCCTCGTGCAAAATAACTATTATTATACTTCTGTAATAATAAAACAAAGGAAATTCATAAAAATAAACTAAGGCTAAGCTTACTAATTTCCATAATTAGTAACAAAACAAAACAAAAAAAAATAAAGACAGGTAAGTTAATAATTGCATAAATTATCTAATAATAATTTATAAAAATAATAATCATACAGTTGACGTCACATAAAAATACACTTCAACTGTAACAATATGAATAGAGAATGAGAATGCCGACTCACTTAAATTACTATACACTGGAGGTCAAATTTAGTACACATGAAGAAAGTCTTAACTGCAAAAGCCATGCAGAAAACATGAGAGGAAATTGAACAACCGATCTCATTCCTCTACTCAATATCCCTTCAGAAGTTTGCGCACGTAAACTCTACCCACTGATTTAACTGTGACTATTATTTTCAAATTATCATTACTCTTATTTCTAGACTTAGTCAATCGTCTACTTTCTGGAATCAATCAACATTAATCGGATTCAAGTTATTTAACACCTGACATCATTCTCACTTTTCATCAGGNAATCAATCAACATTAATCGGATTCAAGTTATTTAACACCTGACATCATTCTCACTTTTCATCAGGTTTGAACATTGTGTGGAAACAGCCATTAGTAAAATTATTTAAAATTAGAACAAAATTATTCATTGATATAATTTGTGCGCAAAAATTAGTTTACTCGAAATAATTAATTTCAAGATGTTGCAAAATTTAATTGCACAGCATACTCATTTTTTCACAAATGTTTTTTTTTGCAATGCCTACGCTAGCTGATGAATTCTCTACAGTGGGAATAGCTGGGGAGTGGACAATGACACCCAAGTTCACACACCCCATCCGAACTGAACAGCATATATGGGAACAACATTTTTCACTAGTATCATTAATTAGTGAGGTTCAGATTTTACACTAGTAGATTGATAACTTATAATCTTGTTTTAGAGCGTTAAAAGTAGATGGGGGAGNTGAGGTTCAGATTTTACACTAGTAGATTGATAACTTATAATCTTGTTTTAGAGCGTTAAAAGTAGATGGGGGAGGGGGGCAAATGCAAAAGGTGTCAAAATTTGGGTTTTGTTTTTGAATTAATTAATTTTCCTAATTCATTGTTTTTGCTAACTAATAATAGTTTCACGCTTAATTGCTTTTTCTCATTACTGGAATGGGTCTACCACCACACCTGCGACTAATAGTTATAAAAATTAGTTACCGCTACCCTGAGGATATTTACCAACAAGTGATGGAAAGGTATAATGCCCATCCGTCTACAATTAACCATCAAATTCGAAGTAAGGGTACCATACAAATATTATTGACAAGTTTGAATCGTCGTTCACAGTGTTGGACTTGAAACCAAAAAATCTCCAGAAACCTGCAACTGGAGAAGAAATGGCAGCAGCTGTCATAGCTGCTGCTTTACTCGATCCACACACAACAACTAGGAAGCTCGGTCTGGATTCCGGAATTAGCCAAATGTCAGTAGTGAAAATTCTAAAGCAGAACAATTTTCACCTCTACAAGATGCAAATACTGCACGTGTTGAATGACGACGATGCGGATCGGCGATCAGATTTTTGCAAATGGGCACGTGACATGTGCCATAAAAACCCGGAATGGACGCGCTGCATTATTTTCGGTGACGAATGCTCAGTTCATTTAAATGGAGAAGTCAACCGGCAGACTTTCAGGCTTGTAAAAAATAGTCCAAAAATTACTTTTACAAAGTCGTAGTTAGTCAGATCCAAATATACGCATCCTGATTAATACTTGAGTAATAATCAGTCATATTGCGATCACATATTTGGGTGTCCTTCATGATTTTAATATTCTATCCATTATTTTTCAAATTAAACCATTCAGTTCCTAACCTTACGCGCAAAATAGTTGTGCCCGTCTATGCATTGAAGTTTTATTAAAAAAAACTCGAATTTAAACAAATTAATTTCAAGTTAATAATAATTAAGGGTAACGCTTATTTCAAAATATTTTGCAACAAATTCGTCAAAAAAAAATTATTTTTTCAAAATCTGTTCTGTTTTTCTGAGACTTCGCCAAAGGTAAAACAAATTTTTTTAAATTAGCAAACCATTCAGTGTTGGAACAACCGGATGAAATTGATCGGACAATCTGGACGATCTGGTTGTCGTCCGGACGATCTGGACGATTAAAAATTGCGTTTAGTGGACGATCTGGACGACAAAATTTTCATTAAATAATTGAGTAAGGCTTCAATAAATTATAGTAACATAAGTTTGTTTTTATACCACAATGCCCCATTTCACTGGAGTCGAATTACAAAGCCGGCAATTGAGCTTAAAATGTTTGAAATTGGTGTTCGGGTCTATCGGCCTAACGGTTAACTGAACTTAAACGGGATTTAAACCACAAAAAATATTAATTAATAGTGATACGCACCATGGTTAATAATCCATTGTAGCCGACTAATAACAAGGTGGTGACGTCATATCAGGGTTTTAAATCCTAAACCATATATTAAAACTTATGGTATTTGAGTGTAATTGCGATCGTGACCTGGTCACCCTTGACCTCTGGGAAATGTCCCAAACGAAAATTTATAACCTAGTTAAATTTGAATTTATAAGTAAGAAGGTAAAGAAAGGATTACGAAAATCTACAATAACTTTGGGAAATTGAGACAATCTACCTCTGCGCATGTATTTGTGGCGTTTAGATAAAAATCGTCCAGATCGTCCAGATCATCCAGACCGGCCAGGTAAGCTAGTCAGCCGGACAAAAGTTTTCATCCGGCTAAATGGCTAACCGTGAAACCATTAGACTCAATTAAAATTTCCAAATGCTACTTACAAAGTTGTTGAAACAGTTGGGGGACAACACATTACGTGCGTCGCAAATTATTCTAAAAAGTCTCTCCATCTCATACGTCTGGTTTCCGCTAAGATGGATAACTACAAATTTATTTCTCTTACTTTTTGAGATGATGCGGAAATAAATACTTCCTTTTTCAACAGCTACTTTAATCAAACTTGATGATATTTTTATGAGGCACTTGAAAATTGCAAAGTAATTGATTATTAATATACATATACTTTTTGGTCAAGGATTTGTCAAGAAATGCACAAATATCTGTTCTTTCTAATGAAGCAGAAAGTTAAAAACGAAATTATTGAGAAACTACGAGAATTAGATAAAGTTTGGGTTAGGTTAGTTTTATTTATACACAGAAAACCAGAAGTCACTATACATGGTGAAAGTGATTTTATTCCAAATATGTAACTTTATAATAGTATTCTGTAAGTGAGTAGACACCTGTAGATACCTGCACTGCATCTTACTAATTTGACAAAATACGTATTATAGATTTAAAGTTTCCTAAGTTAATCAATCACCTTCTGCAAACCAAAACGATACTCTTTTGCTACAATCGAACCGAAGTCTTAACTAATTATACAGGGTCCACCAGAATTAAGTACCATATGGAGAAAGTTTTTATGAAAAATGCGTCAGAAATTTAGAGTGTTGCACTGCATCAGACAGTGCTAGAAGTAAGAAAAAGTTATTGCAAAGTTAAACGGTAGTTGAATCAAACATTCATCATTATTTCATACATATTCGAAATGATCCAATCGTATAAATTGCTAAACTTCTAATAAAATTGTTTGTCTATATTTCAACGAATAAATTGCTCAAAATGAGCTCCGTTGGTATTAGTAACGTAACCCAGGCGATCGTAGAATTCCCGTCGTACATTATGAAAAGTATCAACAGGGATTGCAGCAACGGATCCGATAATAGACGCTTTCATTTGTTCAATTGTCTCAGGGCGAGGATCTTGAAAAACAACGGACTTCAGGTACCCCCATAACCGTCTACCGTCTGTCCCTGGTTTTCTCCTTATTCCGTTGACCAAGTTAATTAATAACAAATTTCGTATCGTATTAACAATGTTAGGATTAAATATTTAACATTTTCGCTTAGTATTCAATAGGGTTGCCGCGAAGCTTTGGAAGCCCTCCCGTGGGTTCCCGCAGCCCTCCCGCGGCCTTCCCGTGAGTTTCCCCAAGCCTAAAGTAGGTTCCCGCAGCCCTCCCGCAGGTTCCTGCAGCCATCTTGTAGTTTCTCGCAGCTCTCACGTAGTTTCCCGCAGCCCTACCGTGGGTTCCCGCAGCCCTTCTGTGAATTCCCGCAGTCTTCCCATAGTTTCCCGCAGCCCTTTCGTGGGTTTCCGCAGCCCTTCCGTAGTTTCTCGCAGCCCTCCCGTGGGTTCCCGCAGCCCTCCCGTGGGTCCCCGCAGGCCTCAAGTAGGTTCCCGCAGCTCTCGCCTGGTTTTCCGCAGCCCTCCCGCAGTTTCCCGTAGCCCTCCCCTGGGTTCCCGCAGCCATCCCGTGAATTCCTGCAGCCCTCCCGTGAATTTCCGCAGCCCTCCATTAGTTTCCCGCAGCCCTCCCGTGGATTTCCGCAGCCCTCCCGTGAATTCCCGCAGCCATCCAATGGGTTCCCACAGCCCTCCCGTGGGTTCCCGCAGCCCTCCCATGGGTTCCCGCAGCCCTACCGTGGGTTCCCGCAGCCCTCCAGTTAATTCCCTCAGCCCTTCCGTGGGTTCCCGCAGCCCTCTAGTAGAATCCTGTCTCGAAGGTTACAGAACCTTGTACTTTATGAGGTACAAGATTCTGTACCCTTGGAGACAGGATTCTGTACATTTTCACCCGACTGAACAATGAACCTTTAAATATTCTTAAAATTAAAATATTTGCAAAATGTATCAATTAATTCATTTTCATCGATAAAATATAAATGAAAATTTTGTTTATAATATTTCTATTTGATTTATAGTTTTGTAATTACCAACCCTTTGTTTTTTAGTTGACAAATAATGATTCAAAAATAAAGTGATGTTATATAGAAATTAAAATACTTTTTTAAATTTATCAAATTATTTTTTACGATGTAATCATCTTAGTTCATACAAATTTTATTAAACTTTACCTCCAAGTGCGTAAACCTACTGATGGTATGAGCAGTTTGATGATTTAATTCAATTACCAAGCCAATGAGTCGAGATTAAACCAAGAGAAGATGATCTGATGAGCGTGATTTCGTTGTAATAAATGATTGAAATGAAACAAGTAATCGAATGTTTGATTGGGTTGTCGGTTGTTAGAGTACGCGCGCAAATCTCTGGAGAGACAAGAATGAAAGAGAGAAGTAGGAACACCACATTTTTTTGGCATATGCTTTAACCCTTGTGCTTTCGCCATATGGTACTTAATTCTGGTGGACCCTGTAGAGAAAAAATTGACATTAGACAAGTTGCATACAATGAGATAATGAAGATTTTAGTAACAGAAACTGAAAGAATCGGTTGCAATAATTTTGGCGCGCAACCGTCTGGTTGAGCTTTGAGTGAAGAGCATGAGGTCATGAGTTTGAATTACTCAATTTTTTCTGCATGGTTTTATACTAAAGGATTTTCGTAATATATAGAGACTTCTGGTTTTCAGTGTAAATAATTTTGTCATGCGGTGCATGACAAAATACCTAAATTAAAAATAAAAACTGCCTAAATTTTTATAAAATGGTCTGCTTATGATGAGAAAACTTTCTACATGTGAACTAAATTCTGACTTCCAGTGTATTAGAGTTATTTTAGCACTATTTAGTTTCTCCATTCAAACTACAAAAAAATGCCGAGGCTAAGAAATTTAGAAGTATGCGCCGGTGAAACGCTACACACTGGGATCTAAATATAAACGATTATCGGTCACTTAGCAAATTCAAAATATACGCTTTTTGTTTTTTGAAAATTATTTAATTGAAATGATACTTGTAATATTTATTTCTAATACTCACCTGATCCTGTGCTCCAATTTATTTCTTTTCTAAAATTCTGGGAATACGTAAACCAAGTTAATTGAGTTGCTTAAAGTATTACTATACTTTACTATTTTGAGAGTACCAGTAACCGTTAGAGTTGTTAACCGCACAAATTCTGTGCGAAAATTTTAGTTCTAAAGTAATGTACTTGATGGCATCACCATCGACCCACGCTATGCAACTATGGCCTAACAATCAGACTTATTAAATAACAATAAACAAAATCATAACTTTTCTACTACTGATCCTAGAGACTTGACTTTTTATTACTTCTTAACTTTCTAATGCATTAATCTGAAACTCAGCACTTCACTTGAAAAATTTTTTACCTAAAATTTTCCCTACAAAAAAAAATTTACCTGTTTTCTCTCGCAAAATGGCAAGGGCCAATAGTCTCTTCCCTATGAAACATAATTTATGGTTGGACTGTAATATCTACTTGATAAGCAAACATCAACTAACTACTATCCAGGCAGATTAAAATAATAAAAGCAAAGAAAAAAACAATTTTCCCATTGGAATTCCAAGCTATGTAAAAATCGTATGTCATAATGAAAATACGAATACAGTTCGACCATAATAAAAGTTTCCACTACCTAAATTCGAATTATTTCCGCTTAGCTATGGAATAAAAATTCTACCAAAACAGAAATAGAGCTTATATTTAAAAATAAACTTGTGTGCAAAATTCCGACTTAAAAAAGTAAAGGTTACATTAAATACAGCTAAAAAACTAAAGTGAAAGCAAAGAAAGTGGCCATAATTAAAGTTTCCAGTGCATGCTTCTTAGTTATACATTCTATTTTAGCGGAAAATTTTGACAAAATTTATTATATTAATATTTAGTTGATCCACTAGTTGCACGAATAACTTCATAGACACGTTTTTGGATTGATTCAACCAATTTTCTTAGTCTTGAATTGGGAATCTTCATCCAAGCAGTTTAAATCGCCATTTTTAAGTCTTCTACCAAACAACAGCTTCCCTTCATCATATATCTCTCACGAGGTCGCCCCATAGGTTCACGATCAGATTCAAATCTTGGAGAAAGTGCAGAGCGAAGCGCCACTGGAATTTCACTTGCTTGGAAAAAGTTTTTTTGGAATTCGTCGTGTGGCAACTGGCATTTTCTTGCATCAAGACGCCATTACCTTGCCAAAAGCGTCCAAAACGAGGGATTAGTTTAAGCAACGTATGGTTTAGATACTCGACAGTATTTTGGCGGCGAGTAGAAAAGCCAGAGGTGATTAGCCATGGAACCTGAACGCCCCCAAATCAATACGCAACCCTCTCCTGTGTACTCTTTGATAAATAAGAGTTTCTCCTTGTGCAAGTCATGCCAATAAAAGGCAAACCTATCAGGACCGTCAAGGTTGAACTTCCTTTATTCGGCCCCAAATGATAGAGCACCAATCTTTGTTCCAAGAAAATTTCCCTTTGGCCCAAACTAATCGACGTTCCCTGTGGGCTGGAGAATGTGGTGGTGTCTTGAGCTTTTTTCAAATTTAATGCATTTGGATTTCTCCAGGAACTTTCGAATGGTTTATGAACGGTTTCGGACATACAGAGAGGTTAAAATTTGACTTGATCTGTTTTAAAGAAGCCGATTTGTTGCTACTAGNTATGTCTGACAATTATCTGACACTTGTCCCCTGGTAAAAGTTTTTCTTTAGGTCCTGGTTTCAATTTGGATCTAGGGTTTTCGCTTTTCTTTAAAAAATTATTGATGTAGGGATGTGCTTTTGCTAGTAAACTAGGAATCTGTCAAATTGGTATTACAGTGCACGACGGTTATAACAGCCCCCTCCGTCGCCTGGTAATGCTGCTCTTATAACCGTTTGTTCTTACAACGCTTATGAGAGCAGGAAGTTCTTATAAAAAGTATATGGCAAAAAAAAAATTTTTTTCTTTCAAAATTTATAAAAAGAAAATCTATTCTATAGCATAGATCTTAAATAAAGTTATCGACTGTAATTATCGTCGACAATTTCTTCAAAAATTACAATTGTTTAATTCTTATTTAAAGTTTTGTAAAGATTTTACAAGAACGACATTTCAACTGAAATGATTTCAAGTGGTACTTTTGGAAATCGAAGATGTAAAAAGATTATTTTTGTTTGAGATTTGACTTTTGCTCTTATATCCAACTCCCGCTTCAAAAATTACCTCCTTTCACTCCTTTCACTTTAGCTTTTTGCTGTATTTAATGTAACCTTTACTTTTTTAATTCGGAATTTTGCTGTAAAAAATCCCACACGGGTTTAGTGGATTGGTCCGTTGGTTTGCGGAATATATCTCTTAGAGTAAATCAATACAAAATCTTGAGACAGGCTAGAAATTTGGATTTAAAAAAATTGTATGGTGTTATTGCTGCATCATTCCAACATAACCGTGTGGTTTTAAGTAACTGGTTATGGCTGTAAAAAAATCCCACACGGGTTTAGTGGATTGGTCCGTTGGTTTGTGGAATATATCTATTAGAGTCAATCAATACAAAATCTTGAGACAGGCTTGAAATTTGGATTTAAAAATTTGTATGGTGTTATTGCTGCATCATTCCAACATAACCGTGTGGTTTTAGGTAAGTGATCATCTCTCAAATAAAATCCCACACGGGTTTAGTGGATTGGACCGTTGGCTTGCGGAATATATCTCTTAGAGTCAATCAATACAAAATCTTGAGACAGGCTAGAAATTTGGATTTAAAAAAATTGTATGGTGTTATTGCTGCATCATTCCAACATAACCGTGTGGTTTTAAGTAACTGGTTATGGCTGTAAAAAAATCCCACACGGGTTTAGTGGATTGGTCCGTTGGTTTGCGGAATATATCTATTATAGTCAATCAATACAAAATCTTGAGACAGGCTTGAAATTTGGATTTAAAAATTTGTATGGTGTTATTGCTGCATCATTCCAACATAACCGTGTGGTTTTAGATAAGTGATCATCTCTCAAATATAATCCCACACGGGTTTAGTGGATTGGACCGTTGGCTTGCGGAATATATCTCTTAGAGTCAATCAATACAAAATCTTGAGATAAGCTAGAAATTTGGATTTAAAAAATTCTATGGTGTTATTGCTGCATCATTCCAACATAACCGTGTGGTTTTAGGTAAGTGATTATGCCTCAAATAAAATCCCTTACGGGTTTAGTGGATTGGTCTGTTGGTTTGCGGAATATATCTCTTACAGTAAATCAATACAAAATCTTGAGATAGGCTAGAAATTTGGATTTAAAAAAATTGTATGGTGTTATTGCTGCATCATTTCAACATAACCGTGTGGTTTTAGGTAACTGGTTATCGCTCAAAGAAAATCCCACACGGGTTTAGTAGATTGGCCTGTTGGTTTGCGGAATATATCTCTTACAGTCAATCAATACAAAATCTTGAGATAAGCTAGAAATTTGGATTTAAAAAATTGTATGGCGTTATTGCTGCATCATTCCAACATAACCGTGTGGTTTTAGGTAAGTGATTATCCCTCAAATAAAATCCCTTACGGGTTTAGTGGATTGGCCCGTTTGCTTGCGGAATATATCTCTTAGAGTAAATCAATACAAAATCTTGAGACAGGCTAGAAATTTGGATTTAAAAAAATTGTATGGTGTTATTGCTGCATCATTCCAACATAACCGTGTGGTTTTAGGTAACTGGTTATGGCTGTAAAAAAATCCCACACGGGTTTAGTGGATTGGTCAGTTGGTTTGCGGAATATATCTATTAGAGTCAATCAATACAAAATCTTGAGACAGGCTAGAAATTTGGATTTAAAAATTTGTATGGTGTTATTGCTGCATCATTTCAACATAACCGTGTGGTTTTAGGTAACTGGTTATCGCTCAAAGAAAATCCCACACGGGTTTAGTAGATTGGCCTGTTGGTTTGCGGAATATATCTCTCAATTACAATTACAGTCTTACAAGTTTATTCTTAAATAACTGCTCTATTTCTGTTTCGGTAGAATTTTGATTCCTTTGCTAAGAGGAAATAATTCAAATTTAGGTAGTGGAAACTTTTTGTTATGGTCGAACTGTACATTCGAAATTGAATTAGTCGAATCTACATAGATGGGCACGGGATTAGCCCTCCAGCCCTCCACCCCTCCAAGCTAAATTGATCCCTCCACCCCTCCAAGCTAAATTGACCCCTCCACCCCTCCAAGCTAATTTGACCCTTCCACTCTTCAGCCCTCCACCACTCCAAGCTAAATTTATTTCTCCACCCCTCCGCCCTCCATTCAGCAAAGACCACTTCAAGGTAAGTTGACCCCTCCACCTTCCAGTCCACTCAGCAAAGACCTATCCGCGTCCGCCTACAACAGCTCCTACTGGAATCCATCCATCCCGCAATAATTTTCGGTTAATTTCTAATCGATTCTCTTTTCATTTTAGTAGTATTCTATTTTTGTGATTAAATGATTTTACTTTATTAAATATTGAATACACCGGAACACAACCAAAAAATAAATAAATGGATTGTACAATGATTACGGGTTCAAAAAGGCACTATTGTTCTATATAAACACTCCAGTCTTCCACCCTCCGATGAACATAAGAGCCCTCCACGGATAATAATACACCTCCACCCCTCCAGATTAACTTCAGCCCTCTACCCCTCCAGCCCTCCAGGTAAACTTCAGCCCTCCACCCCTCCAGCCCTCCACTGAGCAGAATTGCCCTCCACCCCTCCATCCCTCCGGCCAGATTTCACCCCTCCGCCCTCCACCAAAAATGTACCCCTCCACCCCTCCCCTCCGCGCAGGGCGGAGGGGGCCCATGTATGCTAATCTATCCATAAGTCGAGTCAAGTTACAACTCTGATTGGCAGAGTTGATTCTTGTCTGACTCTCTGTTCTGATTGACTGACACATGGAAGCTTTTTTCAGTGAACCTCTTTGCGTCCTGAAGTCGCAAAATACTAAACGTAGATTATCTCAAAAATTTAGAACCCTCATGCTCATTTATGCCGAGGGGGGCTCAACTGGAATTTCGTCCAAATACGTTTAATTTCACTGTAACTTTTTCCAACCCTCTAATGCGAATCTACCCTCCCTTCCTCCCCCTGAAATTCAGACAAGATCTCAAATACTACTAATGCCCAACAATAGAGGGAAGTGAAGTGATGAATTTGTGTTCCCTAAATCCTACCTGATTCTTAATTTAAGGGATGGGATGAAGGATTGGATTGAAAGGAAGTTGATTTAGGGATGATGAAAGAGTAGGTAAACTTCCTCTTCATCTCTGCTTTTTGTTTTTAGCATTGACTATAACTTCGTAGGCTGTGGAGATTGAGGGCTGTTGGTGGGCCCAATAATGCCCTCCCATCTTCTTGATGACATGTATCCCAGAGATATGGCCTGAGGCTTCTCGTCAATAGACAAGGGTTGATTTAGTGGACTCAAAGGGTTGAGCCCAACAAGGAACCAAACCTAGAATCCACGTCCGTCTGATTGGAAAATGTTCTCAAAAACACTATTAAATGGTTTGACATGAAGATAGGAAGATAACGTCATAGTTTCCTGCCTCTCGTCGTCAGAATCAGGATAGGTGAATAGATGAGGATTTTGTTTTGTCGGTGGATCCTCTCAATTCTCTAACCCTCTCATCACATGCTGTGAAGCATTTGAAGCACAAGGATCCAATTCCACCCCGTCAAAAATAATATACAAGAATCCCTTTGAAAAGTTTGGATAATGAAGAGAATGTGAAGAGGACTTTGGAGTAGTACCTTTAACTACCATGTAGTTCAGAAATAAGTGCATATGAAAGAGTGAGTTAAATGGAATGAGATAGGGGGTTTCCAACTCTTTAATTTTTTACATGCCTTTTGCAGTTAAGACTTTCTCCATATCTACTTATTGTTGGATTCTTAGGGTACTTTAAACTGACAAAACTTAGGCATTACTTTTCTCCAGAAATACAAAGTTAGTTGCCTTAGAAAATAGGTGAGAAAGTTCTGCTAGGGTTGAAAGGGGGTTTGAGAGAAAACCTGCCTCTTCAGTCTAATGTAATGACTTTCCCTTGAGATGAGTGTTAGCAAAACCCGGGGTTTTTGTTATAAAATCCACAATACCCGCGTTTTGATGGGTTTTGGGGTTTTATGGGTTTTGATGAAAAAACTTCTGGTTATGCGTGGAAACATGAAAAATTTGTAAAAGAGTTGGTATGCAGAGGTAAAGTTCCAAGGAAGCCGTTTCCATGCATTTGAATAATTGCAGCGTAGCAACACTAATTGTTGATACTTAGGATCTTCACGAATTAAGAACATTAGAGACGATTGACGCAATGTTAATTCGCATAACAACGCATAATCACAACGGAAACGCATAATTTATTTTGCGTCTCACTTTTACAGCTTTTGACACATTTTATACCATTGTGATTATCAAATTATTGTTCGAATACCAACAAATTTATAGAACACATTTGATAAATTTTATTTTGAAAATTTTCCTAAATTTACCAATATCCGAGTAAATTTCTTTTGTCGAGGAAATTAATTCTAGAAATTTAATAAGTATAGAAGTCTAATTCAACTAATATTTGATAAAAGAACGTCCGTTGTCCTCATATATATGGACACAAATTCTTCTAAAGGTTTGATGCTCATTAGAAGGTCAATTTAAGTTTATAAATCGCAGCGCATAATATCGCATAAGTTTTTTGTAAATTCCGCATAATTTTTTTTAATTTCATGCATAAAAACGGCGTCCTTGGGCATGACTGAAGATTGAATTATAGTACTGCCGTCGATGGTTATAAGTCCTCCTATTTTGCAATGGAAAATATAGATTTTATAAGCGTGGTGGTCTTATAATGGATATACAGGGTTATCATAATTTTGGATCACGGAGAAAGCTGCTTTCTCCTAAATTAGCTAGGGAAACTTAAAAATTAAATTCAGCCAGTGCAAAATTCAAAATAATGACTCAACTTGTCCTGTGTAAAGTCGGCCCACATCAGATGAAACTCATTTTAAACCTTGTAATGAAACTTAATTATTGTTCTTTTTTTATTAAACTAATTTGCTCAAAAACTCATTAATTAAATTCAAAAAAAACTTTAAAATAATATTATCGTATTTAGTTTACCGCAGCGTAGGATCTTCACGCTTTAGTTCTTGAACGTTTGTCAGTGGAAATATTCGATAACATGTAATTTCTAATAATCTTGTAAGCTGTTGAGTAAGTTGGAGTCATGATTCGATGAGAATAACTCCTTGTTTAAGGTTTGGGTTAGGCAGTGGTTGATGATGCTCTCTGGCTTATTTTCTTTTAGTTTCCTATGTTAGGTTTAAAAATCCCGCAAAATATCTCAAAAGCCTTTCACATTTACGCTTGCAAAGAGCATCAGCAACCTGAGTACTTTTATGGATGTCAGATTGCTTCACAATTCTAAGAACATTTTGTCTAGTTGGAACAAAATTGAAAGTCCATTATGTGCGAACTGTGGCCAAACTGTTTGTTTAAATACAGTTCATCACTACCGAATATATCGCTTTACGAATGAGATCTCTAATGGCATGACGGTATTAATTTGCAGAAATTCAAATTGGTCCAGTTCAGTGATTACTTTGACAATTATTCCACCAATAATTTATATGACGTCTCATATTTAAACTATTCAATTACTTACAATTACGAAACCAATGTTGAGTGGCCACTATCACAGAACAGACGGCGGTGAAAAATCTTTTAAATTGTTTCTGACAATGGAATTGCAATTGACTAATTGGAGTTAGAACTTGCCGAAACTGAAATCATTTAACATGTTGATTATCAAAAATAGCCTACACATCTAATCCTACTTCATTGCATAACAGAGACCGAATACAGAAGAAAATGTTGAATTTGTTTTTCGCTTAACCTGCATCTCATCCATAGAAACGATCTCCATATTATTATTATTTACATATTTACTTAGAAAGTTTCTTTTGTTTTATTTAAAACGTTTTTCTAAAACCTTCAGAATTTTTTCGCGGTAGGTCAAATTATAATCTGGGGTCGGGCAACAATTGGTTATTTTAACTAGTTACATTTGGAACAGAGAAGCAAAAAATTAAGGTGACATGTGGGCCCATTTTACACGGAATAACTTTAGCCATTATATTGAATTTCGCTCTGACTGAATTTAATTTTTAAGTCCCGCTAGCTATTTTCGAAAAAAGCAGCTTTCTCCGTGATCCAAAACTTATGAATACTGTAAGATCTATTGGGTCTTATAAAAAGTAAATGGAGGTAGCCATCTTTTATTGAACTTGACGAAATTTTGAGAAGTTTACCTTGTGGAAAAAAAACATCAAAATGAATTTTTGACTTTACTTAATTACAATACGTAGATTTTAACAAAAACGATCTATCGGGGAAGAGTTGTATTAAAACTGAAGTTGGCAAGGGTTGGCTTTCCTTTCAGCAAATGCCAACCTAACTCTTTAAATAAGGAATTTGGGTCTTATAAGAAGAAAACTGGGTCTAATAACGAGCTGGGTAACACAATTATCAAGGCCAAAATCATGGTCTTATATCTGCTGGTCTTAAAACGAGTTATTTACCCATGCTAAATGCATTGGATCAAACCAAATTATAAAAAATCAGGTCTTATAACCAATATGGTCTTCTAACGAATTATCTTATAACCGTTGACTACTGTATAAGATTTTCTCCATCAAATTTCTTTGATGACAAAGTTCATTAAATAGAAGGAAAGTTGAACTTACTTTGTATTATTTCAATTAAAAGTAACACATTTAGTACGACCATATTTTTATTCTAGATTTCACTTAAAATTTGAATTTAGTGAGCTTCGCAGGCCTTTTCCTGTCAAAACCACAAAGTCGAAAGGGGTTTTTGCTTTTTTTCAAAATTCCCAAAAGCCGGATTTTGGCCCAAAAACCCGCAAAACCCAAACGCCTTGAAAACCCCTGTAGGGAAACCCAAATGAGTGGAAAGAGCCTTTTCCAAGGGATGAGGGTTGAAAGACGGAATCATGCTGCAGCGGCTCTTTCAACCCTAATAGAGCCTTCCGACAACCAAACGAATACCATCCCTTTCAAAAGAATCCTATAGGTTCTCCTTCGTTCATTCCCTCAACAACATAACCTCACTAGAGATTTAGAGCTGAAAAGTTGAAATCCTCAAATATTTTACTTTATTTTCTGAAAGTATTGAAGATGGTGGTGAAAGGGATGAAGATGTGAGGGATAGGAGTATGGGATGTTTAGTTTGATTGCATAACGTGTGGAAAAGTCTGATGAGTGATTGACATAAATTGTCTGATGATGAAGAGTGAATCTTCTCCTGATGCTAGAGAATTTATGAATAGTCTCACCGCCCGAAAAGTAAACCAACTGAAGGAAGGGCTCTAATGTCCTTTGTTGTTGGACGACTCTCTTCTCTCCACCGACCCACGAGACGACGGTCGTCCGTGTAAGCGATTCCTCCGACAAAGAACAAGGGAGAAAACCACTCCGATCCCATGTAGGCAAGAACAGTTGGGTTTTGTAGAGCCCAGGGTGTAGATCTCCTATCTTTCGAACAAAACACAAACCGCTTCACCTCAACAACTCACCATTCAGACAACTTGAATTCTTTCTCTATTGTTGTGAATGAGTCTTGGAGTTTGAAGGAGGTGAAAGAGAGCTGTTGACAGGACTCGACGAAAGAATGGTCTTTTGGGCAGCGGTGACAAGAGCCATTCAATAGATATGTCAACCTTAGCAACTTTTCCACCCTCAATTTTCCTTACACCACCACCCACTACATCACAGAGTATACATCAATTCAAACTATTTTCAATTTCTCTTGCCAAATGTCAGGAAATTGAAACTTGAAATTTTGGTATGAAAATGGAACACGGCAAGACCTTGATCCCTGTCAACTACTAATACTTGGAGTCAAAGTTTAGCAAGGCAATTGCCCTCTGTAAGTCTGGACGTTTCTTATTTGTGAATACAAAGAATTGACATGAACAGGCACGGGGTTGTGAAGTTGTTCCTAATTTCTCTGGTCCACATCCTCTACTTGATACATTCGACTTCCATGGTAGAAGCTATCCGATGGCTGTAAGTTTCTTAATTTTCATACTTTTTGAAATGCCGAATGAGGGATGATGAGAGAGAAATTGAATCCTATAACCAAAACCTCAACATTACCCAAATTAGAGGGCGGATTGAGAAGGTAATCGCCTTAGTTGGATAATTGAGGTTTGACATGATGTAAAGGCGGGGGTGTGGAGTTGATGACCCGTCTACAGGTCAACACATCAAACTAACTAAACTTCTCTCAACTCAACCACGTTCATTCCGATTCCCTTTTCCGACACGTGTAGTTTTTATTTTTTTTTTCTGATCGTCGTACTAAAGTGGAACACATAAAATTCTTATTTTTAGGAATGAAATCCGCGCACTACCCCAAACTGCATCTCGTTGCATTTTAATTAAAGTAAAAATAAACTTCAATTTTTACGATTTCTCTCGCCTTGTACTTGTGCCAAGGGAAACTGACTCAAATTACCAACAATTTATTAATTTTATTACCTCAACTTATTTTTTTGATTTTTCTTCTCTCCGTTCTCTGAGAGGACGTCGACGTAATCATTCGGCCTCATTTCCTAACTTTCTTCATAATTTACCCCCCCCCCCCCTTCCCCTTTCTATTGTTTGATTAGAATTTAGAGGTTCAGTACTTGTTGTTATAGGATGATTGGGCTATGAGATTGAGGAGAGGCCAAGAAATGGCGGAATACGTCTCGTAATTTTTTCAAACTATTGTTCCTGGCGTGGGAACTGTTCCTGAGAAAATGTAAGAGGAGTGAGTCGAGTAATCACTTGGACGTTTTGGTGGAAATTGGCCATAAATCTATAACTAAAAGACTCTGTTTCGTGTTCGAATAGGACGAAGGAAGAGTGAGTCAGGTGGTGAATTTCACACGAGACCGAGGAACCATGCATGGGGTTTTATTACCTTTAGTTAGATTAGCTTCAGACAATAAGAGCCAATGAGAAGGGAAGAGAGAAGGACGGAGAGGTCGTGGAAAAAGTATTGGGAATTGACGAAGTGACATGAGCCATGACAAGGGTAGTGGTAGTGAGTGGAAACTCTGGATTCATCCTCTACATAAAAAAACAGAAAAAAGAGAGTGGGAGAGAAAGTTTTCCATTCTTGTCTTTTAAATAATGAGTCTGAATGAGGGAAAGTGATATTTGTTTTTTTAATAATTGTTAATATTTGGTAGAAGTGTAAGTAAATTCCTTTTGCTGGTTGGTGTGTAGTTTAGTTGTGATGGCGTTGTCTTGTAAGGAGAGTCGCTTAATTCCTCTCTCATTTGTTATTGTTATGTAATCGAATGTGGAATGAGGGAATGGAAATTGTAGGAATAGGAACCCCCTGCCAAGGGCCTTCTTTTTTATTACTATTCCAGTCACAAATCTCAAAGTCCATGGTATAAATCTTGTGTCAAGACCAGACTATTCTTGTTGGATTTGTTGATGATGATGTATTATGTTGGAGAAGGGCTGTGAGTAAGAAGTCTCTCCGGTTTCTTCAAAGTCCCAAGTCCTTGTGGAATGTTTTGGAGTTGGGACAAGGAATTGTATGGAGGAGTCATTCTAACTCTCCGTAACAGACTTTCACTCTCTCACTTGTCTTTAAATTGATTAATTAGCTTCATTTGTACCTGTCAACCCATTGATGGTCTCACTTGGACATAGGAAACTAAGAAACTATGTTTCAAAACTAAACTAGGTCGCTTGATTAGACAGTATCCCTACACTCATTCCCAATATCTGCCTTCTCTCAGACTTGTAAAAATATCCACTTCAAGCTTCCATTCATTTACCTCTTGTCAACCTTTTGACATTTACAACTTACCAACATTACTAGAATCAAGAGTCCTGACTTTAACCAGAAACGAGTTCAACCTGAAACAAATATTAACTCCTACCTAGTCTCATCTTTTCTTTTTTTCTCAGAATTTATACCACTTCATTTCGCCTGAGAGAGAATGAGGGTGGAATCCACAATGAGAGTTGAAATCTGAGTCTGAGCGGAGACACCACTAAACCGAGTTTGAGCCTGATCCTCGACTAAAAGACTTAATATCAAATCCATAATAAAAGTGTGGTCGAGACTCGACCGATACGAGTTCAATCATAAATCTGATCCTAGGTTGACGCTTGAGAATCCGCAGTTAGAATGTTTGAATTTTATTTTTTCAAAAGTACTTTATACACTTATCTTTTATAAAACAAAATTGCATAAATAGACACTTATCAATGTCACTTACAAAATGTTTAAACACATATACGGTTCCAGCAAAATGCCGAATTTAGTCGAGGATTGGTTTGGTCCAGGTAATTTATTTATTTGAATATCTAAAATAAAATTGTATAAATAGATACATATCCCTTATACAATGTCTAATCACATATTTTGTTCCAGGAAAATACCAAATTTAGTCGTGGATTAATTTGACGCCGGTAATTTATTTCTTCGCAAATTTCAAATAAAATCGGATAAATAGAAAGATGTCACTTACACAATGTTTAATAAAATATTTTTTTCCACGAAAATACCAAATTTAGTCGCGTATTGAATTGGCCAAGGTGATCTATTTATTTATTTTCTATAATCTCAAATAGTTTTGCATAAATAGATACATATCACTTACACAATGTTTAAACACATATACGGTTCCAAGAAAATACTAAATTTAGTGTCGGATTGATTCGGCCTCGGCCATGTATTTTTTCAAAAACCTCAAATATGCTTTTAAAATAAACAATTACTCAGTGTACAAACACAATCTGGTACCAGAAAAATATTAAATTTAGTGGTGGATTAATTTGGCTCCGATAATTTCAACCCCCAAAAATCACAAATATTTTATGAAAAGAGACTCAAATTACGTAATGCATCCAAATAAATATTTGGTTCCAGGAAAATGCCGTATTTAGTCGCGGTTTGATTTTACCACGGTCTTTTATTATTTCGAAAACCTCAATTAAAATCTGGTTCGAGAAAAATACCACATTTATTCACCAATTAATTTGGTCCAAATATTTTTCTTCTGAACTTACCCAACTGCCTGGTTTAGAAAATATTGAACCGGATCACGTTTCATACCTTGATTCCGCATCACTTTTTCATTCTGCATAGCAAATTGGATCTGATCGGCGGATTGATCCTTGGATTCTGCTCGACGTAGGCGTACAAACGAGCCGAGCCACCTCTCGAGCTAAACGAGCGAGCCGAGATTGAGGCGAGTTGAGCTGAGACAATTCAACTTGTTTATAAATGGATGAATCACGAGCTGAGCTGAGCTGGAGCATTGAGTCTCGAGTAACAGGAATAACTTGTAAGATAGCTCGCCAAATTTTCGGATTAAAATGTTTTAGTAAATTGTTAAAATTTGCAATTTGGTATGAAAAATAACCTTTTAACTTCTTTAAAAAGATAGGCACATTAGTTTTTTTTATTTAGTTCAGACAATAAGTCAATTCATTAAGTTTTGTTACAGATCGCTGCATTTTTGGCTCAGTCTGTACAAAAAATTATTGAATTTCATTAATTTCAATAATGTCAGTAATTGTTGCCAAATGTGTTCATTATTTTTTAGATTAGTTTACAAGAACTAAGCTAGATGTACAACGTACTTTGTTTCCACCGATTATTTTCTTGAAAAGGTCTATTCACCAAATGGTGAATGCAACATCAGCAGGACTTGTGGCAATCTCCTATATCACTCTTCATTCCCCATAATCTACTTCTGTAGCACAACGTCGAAGTAGAAAAGAATATCTAAACTATGAATCTAATCTATTACTTATTAACATCTTTAGAATCTACTTAACCACACATTTTTTCCGTGATCCAATCACTTATTTTTATAGTTAGTCCTGCTTACGGGGGTGTCTCGGTAAATTACCATTTTGTACTAGAAATGATACCTTTGACACTTGAATAAAATATAAATAAATAAAAACTCACGAGTCAGCTCGCGAGCTGATCGTGCGAGTTGAGAAATTAGGCGAGCTGAGCCGAGCCAAAAAAAAGCTCGGTTCGTTTGCATTGCTGGATCGGCGGACCAGTCAAATTAAACCCGCACTTTTGGTTATTGTGGATACCAAAGTGAGGTTGAGCGTGAGGCAGCCGAGATAAAGGTTTTAGCCATTGTGGATTCCACCCTGAGTGTTGGAGTTGGGGCAGAAACTCAAGGATTAAAAGTAGGAATTGATTCATAAATCAATCAAAACCTCGCAGACATCAAAAGATTAATAAGGGAATGGAACTGGAAGGGATTCTTTATTACCTGGGTTGAGTGGGTGGACTTGGTTTGGATGTTTTGCAAAGAAGAACTGTTGACAGGTCTTTTCATCAACACTCTCTACTCAGTTTTTAGGTTCTTTTTGGTCCTTCGGCAAACTTGTCAATAAGAAAGCGAGACATGAATTGATGTTTGTTTCTTTTCAGTGGAATCTCTACAACTGGATCACCATCCTCCTTGTTCGAGCCCTTAGGAAACTGTGAGAACCTCACGAGCCAACTCATCAAAGGCCAACTAAAGTTTTGTAAAAATCATCCCGAGTTTATGTCAAGTATAAAGAGCGGAGGAGCCACGGCTCTCAACGAGTGTCAGTTCCAGTTTAGATCTCGTCGCTGGAACTGCTCTCTCCCGACAACAAAACTTTTAAAAGGTTCAGTCGTTGTGTCCAAAACATTTGAGAATCTTAGGCTAACGTATAACTTTTGAGTCTTGGAAATGAGAATGTGATAGGGAGAGAAAATGAGACTCACAGTTTCATTGGCAAGGAAAAAGCTAATCAAATTGTCATTTCTCTTGTCTAGACTTTCTAACCATCTGTGCCCTTCCTCTCTGTCCGTCAGTCACACGTGCACAAGTCTCCAACTAATTACTCTGCGTCTACATACTCTCTGTAGTGGAACAGGGTTCAACTATTCGTCCGTCCCATCCACCAATATTTGAACCATCTCCCACTCACAGAAATTAAAAGTTCTAGGAATTAAACTTATTGAGGCCCTTTGTATATTTCAGGAAAACGGAGTTTTATCAATTCAAACAATGGAGCACCATTGAGGAGATTTCAGACAACACCAACAGGTGGGAAAATACCCATTGTCCCTGAAGGCAAGTAAACCCGAAGAGTGTGAATCCACTCTTAAGGAAATAATATGGGAAATACAAAAACTTAAGTCATTGATGTCTTGTATAGGGACTCGAGAAGCTGCGTTTCTGCATGCAATTTCGGCTGCTGGTGTAGCTCACAGTGTGACGAAGCAATGCTCGGCAGGTAGCTCTCCTAACTGCGGCTGTGATCGCTCCATGGTCGAGCGATCTCATGAGGGAGAGGGTCTGTCACGTGGCCTTCGAAAGGACTTCAAGTGGGCAGGATGCTCAGACAATGTTGACTATGGAGTGAGCCTCAGTCGAACTTTTGTTGACGCCAAGGACCATAAAATGAGTCGGAAGAAGGGGAATAAAACATCAAAAGCTCTCATGAACCTTCACAACAACGAAGCCGGCCGGAAAGTAGGCTTTATTACCTCCTATCACTTCCAAATGAGACTTGTTCAAGTTTCAACAAAGTTTGAATATATTTACGACTGTAAGAATTGTGCATTGAGTCAACTGTTGTTTGACAGATCATCACGCGTCACATGAAAGTAGAGTGCAAATGTCACGGCGTGTCGGGTTCCTGTGAAATCAAAACTTGTTGGCGTGTGATGCCTAATTTCCGTGAAATCGGTGAGATCCTCCGAGATAAGTTCGAGAGAGCCAATGAAGTAGTTGAGAAAAAGGTAGGGTCGAGACGAGTACTGACAGGGAAGGACGGGAAGGCCCATGTCGACACTGATCTTGTCTATGTCAGGTCATCCCCAGATTTTTGTGAAGAGGATCTAAAGAAAGGTTCATTGGGAACTAGAGGCAGGAGATGCAACAAGGTACACTATGCTCCGAACTAAAATAATTCATACAATTTGTATTTATCCTTGGATTCTAATTATCCGGTCGGTTGTTCTAAAAATCTCCAACCCGCATGCATTGTAATCCTCATTAGTCTTAGATGGGCTCGTCCATGTATAACGCCACCAAAACACCACTTACTATCAGGACTCGCCCAAAACATCATTGTCATTTCTTACCTGAACCGATCTCTGATATGGAGACATAAACAGATACCTTATTTTCTGATATATTCCAAATACAAATTTTATAAATTCGCGAAATAACATTCGAAATCAATACTTAAGACACTGATAACTTAAGAATTTCGGTTAAGATTTTATAAACAATTTAACTCTTAGCAATTCTCTAATTTTGTTAACAATTTAGGACGTACGAAAAAGCCAAATTAAGCACCCAATCTTACCGCTACTTGAACATCGGTGATATCGGTATCAAAAGTAAAAATTTGTAACAATAAATTCCAACTGATTTCGATGGAAAGTGAACTACAAAACAGTCTTTAAACATTACTAATATTTGATTTTAGCTCTTCTTGAATACCGTTGATATCCTTAGCAGAACTAAATACAATATTTAGTCGGCGGATTTCAGAACTGGTATTTGCAGCGAGAATTTTGGGTCTTATAACCAGTATGGTTTTTTTACGATTTATTCTCCCATGCTACATGCATTACGTTGGTTCAAAGTTACATCTTGGAATTAGTTTCTTTTAACCAATATGATCTTACAACCGATGATCTTATATCCGTCGACTACTGTATTTGTAAAATTATCTGAAGCTGATTTTGATGGAAAGCGGATTACAAAATAATAATTTAGTAACTAGTACATTCAATTTTCTGCTACTAGAATATGTGTAATATCAGTAGCAGAATTTGAAATTCGTAATAATCAATTCAAACCAGTCTGGATGAGAAGTTGATTACAGCTAACAGTGTAGCTTGTGGTACCATAGAATTTTACCACTACATGAATATCGGCGATATCAGTAAAAGATTTAAAAATTTATTCTGCAATCCGTTTTCCATCCAAACAGGTTTGAAATGATTATCACTATTTTTAAATTCTAATAACAAAATAGCCGGTTTTCATGTAAGCGGTACTATGTGGCGCTAGAACATACAAAATTGTTATTTTGTAATTCATTTCCCATTCAGTTTTGTTTGAGTTGATTACCACGAACGTTTAATTCTGCTACCGATTTTACCGATATTCAAATATCGGTACCCTTGGGCGCTGAGCACATGTTAAATTGTTATTTTAAAGTTCACAAAATGTAAATTATGTAAGTATTATATAAGTTTATCTGACTTAGTAGTTAATTAATTCTAGTGTTCTCCATGACTCTCAGTTTAGTCTGAGTCAGTCATTGGCTTTGGGTGTCATGACTCTGACTCACTAAACTCCTTGATTTTTGGAGTCGATTTTGTCGGCTGACTTGTCGAAAAATCCTGACTTNCTGACTCTGACTCACTAAACTCCTTGATTTTTGGAGTCGATTTTGTCGGCTGACTTGTCGAAAAATCCTGACTTATACACCATACACCATACACCATACACCATACACCATACACCATACACCATACACCATACACCATACAACACCATATACTACAATACACCATACACCATACACCACCATATACTACAATACACCATACACCATACACCATGTACCATACACCACCATATACTACAATACACCATACACCACCATATACTACAATACACCATACACCATACACCATACACCATACACCATACACCATACACCATACACCATACCATACACCATACACCATACACCATACACCATACACCATACACCATACACCATACCATACACCATACACAGAGATGTGCTAATACCCAAAATCAAACCGGGGTACGGATTCCCGAATTGGGCCGATTTTCCTCGTGGTAAACTTGACCACAGAAAGTGTCGTTTTTTGACCTTCTGTACCACTTAAATTGACAGGANAATACACCATACACCATACACCACCATATACTACAATACACCATACACCATACACCATACCATACACCATACACAGAGATGTGCTAATACCCAAAATCAAACCGGGGTACGGATTCCCGAATTGGGCTGATTTTCCTCGTGGTAAACTTGACCACAGAAAGTGTCGTTTTTTGACCTTCTGTACCACTTAAATTGACAGGANTGATTTTCCTCGTGGTAAACTTGACCACAGAAAGTGTCGTTTTTTGACCTTCTGTACCACTTAAATTGACAGGAAATTTTTTCACAACACGGCACATACCATCAGAAATTGTTCCTATACCCTTCCGTAGGAAAGGAAAAATTTACATACACTTGATTTGATATCCCGCAAGGGCCACATGAAAAGAAATTTGACCAACAATGTCTTCGCTGTTGTAGCTTTTCCAGATATAAGTATGTGTGTATATATGTATGCATGAATGCCTGCATTATGTAATTAGGTATGTTGCGGATTGCACATACGGCAGGTTTGCTGGATATCGGATAACCGGCGTTTTCTGATTGCCAGATATCAGATATCCGCGGCGGATATCCACCGCGGATATCCGGTAAGCTTGCTTGATTAAGCTCGTATTGCACATAATTTTTATGAAAACAAGATCCGTGTTGACTCATTTCACGCGAACGTGCAGAGGTCAATTTTTAAACTAATACAGTTAAATAAAACTTCTGAACAGGAAAGCAGGCGCTATTCATAAAAAACTTATACGGGCACAGGCGGGCGGAATCGCATAAAAATCATTGGCGGACATAGTCTGTCAGGCGGATTTCGCATAAATTTTTTTGGCGGGCACGGGCAAAAGGCTTACGGGCGCTAATGTCTGCGTTGATGGCGGCTAATCTCCATGGGAATATTTAGCGTAACATTTCCCCATGAATCTCATAATTCCGTTCGCGATTAGCGTTCCGGCGAAGCCGGTGGCGGAATGTTTCACCGCCTCTGGGGGCAGGGTTAAAGTGGGCTGATACATCCCAGTACATTCCAGGGTGGACGAAGTACCGGGTTACCCCTCATGGCCTCACGTCCAGAAACAACCAGATTTGACACATTCTAGGCACTCCATGAGCTTTCAACTAAGTACTTCAAAATAAGCGGTTCTAGTCATGTTTCTAGTCATTCTGTTAAGGTTTAACGATTTTAGTCGGCCGTGTAGTCATTAGATTTAGTCACTAATTTTAGTTACTAGTTTTTATTTAATTTTACGTTACTTAGCCATTTTAGTATGAATCGAGTGACGAGTGAGTCATGAGTGAATCAGTTAACTTGGAAGAAAAATGGGATTTGGATTTGGACTTGGACTGAGGAATGACAGACGAGTGTTTTGAGTAGAGGTATAACGAATATTCGCCATTCCGAATAATTCGGCCAAAGTTGAGCCAAATCCGAATATTCGGCCAAAGTTGAGCAGAATCCGAATATTCAATATTTGGCTTGTGTCTTGAGTATTCGGCAGAATATTTCCCGAATATTTGGCTAGATAATTGATCGGATTGAATTTCAAAATTTCTCAAGATTCGTAAATAATTGAACCCTGAGATGACTAGGTGTGTGTCAGATTATANGGATTGAATTTCAAAATTTCTCAAGATTCGTAAATAATTGAACCCTGAGATGACTAGGTGTGTGTCAGATTATATACATCGTATGTAAAAAAAAATTTTTTTTTAATGGCTAACGCAGATTCTTAGGTATTATATTNGATTGAATTTCAAAATTTCTCAAGATTCGTAAATAATTGAACCCTGAGATGACTAGGTGTGTGTCAGATTATATACATCGTATGTAAAAAAAAATTTTTTTTTAATGGCTAACGCAGATTCTTAGGTATTATATTCCCACGCATCCCCAAGCAAAATAAATACATGTAGGGTGATGGGGGCTGCTAGGTAGGTTAATTTTAGTCGGATGTACATTTAATTAGCTCATAGATGTACATTTAAAATTCCACTGGATTACAACCATTTCAAAATATCGGAAGATTGGCATTGGCATGGTATTGGAACCCATTGGCATGGTGGAAGCTATACCAATTAGTTACCCTAATTTGGCTACATTGGTAAAAAATATTTGTCCGCTTCAGGGAGCACTGTTTCTAGAGAGAAATTATTTTCAGAAGCAGGTAGCGTTTACGAGGTGAAGCGGAACAAACTTATTCCAGAACATGGTGAAAAACTTACTTTACACCATAACCTCAACCGTATGAACTATACTTATTGAAGTTATTTTTTTATTGAGCCGAGCCAAATAATAATAAAATTTCGATACCGATCTGTGATTCTATACATCAAAATTTTTTATTGATATCGATCCGATCCATTCCATGGATTGATTATTGCGTCGAATTACATTAACAAAATTGTCACAGATGACTAAGAAAAAATTTGCATCCCGATCCACGATCCGAGCTAAGGCAAATCGATACCGATCCACAATCCGAGCGAAGGGTAAAAAATTTTTCGATACCGAGCCAACAGGCAGAAAATCACTCGATACCGGTCCGCGATCCGAGCCAACAATAAAAAAAGCTTTTTGATCCCGATCAGCGATTCGAGCCAATACCCCCCAAAAAAGTACTCGATACCGATCCACGATCCGAGCCAAAAATTAAAAAAAATTTCGATACCGATCTGCTATCCGATACATAGTAATTTAGTCCGATACCTATCTGAGACACGAACCGGTCAGTGGCTCAATTCTAGTATCGAGTTTCATCTGTCTATAATTAAAATTCTTGTAAAATAAAATGTCTCAACTGAAAATTTAATAAGTAGATATTAATTCATAATAAGTGGTTAATTGAGCTCGTCATGAAAACAGTGTTCGATAGACACCCCACACGATATCATTCGGCCGAATATTTTGCCGAATATTCGGCTACTGCACTTGCGTCGAATCCGAATATTCGGTATTCGGCCAATAGCCGAATACCACTATTCGTTATACCTATAGTTTTGAGTAAATGAAAATGAAAGCAAAAAATTGGGTGAGTTTTTGTCTGTGTATGGATCACACGAGGTTGGGTATTCGAAATTTCATCTCTTCTAACCCCGGTTCAAATTTTAGTAAAAGATCTTTTAACTTTTTTTAGTTTAAAGTTTTCCTTTTTCTTAATTTAAATTTATTTATTTTTAAAGTGAACAAATAAAAATTTTAGCTCAGTAGGTCAAGAACTTTACCGGGCATAAATTTTCCTAAATTTAAACCGGGGTAGCACCATAGGCACCCATAGGTACCTGGGAACAGATAATTTGATAAATTCAAATATTTGCACTATTTATATAATTTTTTTTCTAAATAATTAAAAATTTAATGGAAAAAATTCGCGGTAGCTGTTGGGTTTTTGTGGCAAATGATCGTTACCATAGAAAATTATTGCAAATAACGAAATAAACAATACCTCCTCAAATCTTAATTCTGATGGACGAAGTAGTAAAGGAGATAGTATGGTGTCTGGTGTCTGGTGTCTGGTATATGGTATATGGTACATGGTACATGGTGTATGGTGTATGGTGTATGGTGTCTGGTGTCTGGTATATGGTATATGGTACATGGCACATGGTGTATGGTGTATGGCGAAGTCAGGATTTTTTGACAAGTCAGTCACTTTATCTTCAGTCACGTAATTCAATTGAAAAATGTGTCGTGGAACCAGCTTAGACTGGTTTTATTTAGTTAATGTTTAATGGCAAAACCGTCACTCGTCCCGTTTTTTCTTTAAAATTTTATCCCGTCGCCGTCTTTTCATAATAATAGGCTTCCATATCCCCGTCTTGAAAATGAAGGCCTCCCCGTTCTTGTCTTTTTAGAAAAAAAAACGACTTTCCCATCCCCATCTTTTCAGAAAAATCGACTTCCCCTTTCTCATCTTTTCAGGAAGAAACGACTTCCCCTTCCTCATCTTTTCAGAAAAAAAAACGACTTCCCCGTCCCCGAATTCTTAACAAAATGACTCGACTGTCCCCGTCCTTGCTTTAAAAAAATTAACTGAATCCCATCCCAGTTCTCCAATATAATTGGTTATCGATTTCGAAAGCCTAGTGTTGGATTTCGATTTCGAGTGCTTAGTGTTGGATTTCGATTTCGATTGGTTTAGGAAATTGGAGGTCTATTTTGATTTCGCTTTCGAGTAGAAAGTTGATTTCAATTGCGATTTTGATTTGAATCACCTTTTGATGTTGAACTTCGATTTCGATTTCGAAAGCCTGAGAACTTTCGATTTCGAAAAGAGAATTATCGAATGAATTTCGATTTCGGTTTGTATGGAAAATTTGATTTCGATATCGAATTCGAATGAAGAAATAGTTGGTCTATGTTCCAAGTGTGGAATTTTGAAACATCAGTTACACTACAATTGAAACGCTGCCGATTGATCCTGATTCTGACTGTACGATTGCAAACTAAGTATGATTACAAAAAATATTGATTTCATGATACATACGTTTCGGTACATATTTTGAAAATTAAAATCCATAAATTTAAGTTGCTCGACATTAAAATCCATAATCCGAAGCGGACCGAAATCAATTTTCCATTTCCAATCGAAATCGTAATTCCTTTAATCATGCAAACCAAAATCGAAATCAAAACCAATAACTCTCCAGGCTCTCGAAATTGAAATCACAACTTTTCAGGTTCTCGAAATCGAACCTTCGATTTCGATTTCAAATGATCGAAATTTCAAATTTCGATTCGAGCTAAGTTACAAGTGTGGAAATAACATGCCTCACCGGGGATAGGGGAGGAAGTGGACATGACATGGGAGTGACAATCAGTGTTTGCTTTGTCGCGGAACCAAAACCTCAAAAATGAAAATTTTTGTTTGTGGACTTACGCGGAATTCTTACGACTCTCTGAAAACCTTAACAAATGAAGAATGTTGTTTGGTGGATTCTGGTGGCACTCGCTTGACGGAAGAAGTAGAGGTCTTATTATTCATTCGTAATTATTCATCACTATATAAATCCGAAAATGAAGAAACATCTATATACTCGAGACAAGGTCCCGGGTTCGATGTTTCCGAACCCAATTTACTTCTATTTTTAAATAATGAAATTGGTTGATCTTCTGATGCTGGGTTGGTGGCCTCGAAATCGAAACCAATAACATTGTAAGCTCTCCAAATCAAAATCGAAACGTATTTATTAGTGAGCTCTAATAATTAAAATTTCGATTTCCAATGAAACTAACTTGGAAGTCTGTGCCTGAATAACACGTCTTTTCAAAAGAAATGTCTTCACTCGTCCCCGTCTTTCGTAGAAAACGGACTTCTCTGTCCCCGTGTTTCCTAAAAAACCGTCTTACCCTTTTTTCATACTAAACATTCTCACCCGTCCCCGTCCCCGTCCCCGTCCCCGTCCCCGTCCCCGAAATCCAAAAAGAAACCTAAATAACAACCTAAAGAAATTCTAAAAGAAACCTAAATAAAATCCATAGAAAACCTAAATAAAACCTAAATAAAACCTAAATAAAACCTAATAGAAAACCTAAAGCAACCCTAATAAAAACCTAATAAAAAACGTAAAGAAATCCAAAAAGAAACCTAAATAAAGTTCATAGAAAACCTTAAAGAACCCTAAATACAATCCATAGAAAATCTAAAAAAAACCTTAAAGAACCCTAAATACATTCCATAGAAAATCTAAAAAAACCTAAAAGATAACCTGAAGAAAACAGATAAATTAAATAAATTCTAAAAGAAAACAAAGGAAACCTGATAGATAACCTAAAAGGTAACCTAAATTAAAAGCTAATCAAAACCGGAAAAAATCTTTAAAAATATAACCTTGAAAGCTAAAGAAAATCTAAAGTTGGAAAACAACCTTAAGTTCAAGGAGAAAAGGTGTACTTGGAAAACAAATCATATGAATAGTAAGATTGATCTAACTCTAACATGATCTAACAAAAAGCCAAGTATTATATCTGAAGTATTTTTACTTTGTTTCCGTAGTAGATGACGATGTGTAGAACTTGTTGCTACTTGAAGTACGGGGTGCGCCATACATATTACTCAACCTCACGCGCACCCATACCCGTACATTAAAAATACTTCAATGGCGCACACACCCTCACGCGTACATTCCCAATATCAAACACCAGAACCCGCACCCGTACTCTACAGAATTGGAAAAAAAGCCCACTTTACCCCCTGAAGAAAGTACTTAGCGCACAAGTAGCGCGTGCGATGTGGGCCGCACCCGCACATTCAGTGCACTTTTAAAGTGTGGTGCACCAAAAAGTTACATTTTACGACGCATTTATATCATTACTCTTACCTTTGACGTCTTTTAATCTCTAGAATCCAAACTCACATGATGCCTGTATCCATCTCTGCTGTTCCAGAGGTTTCAAAACACAGACAATCTTCCAATCAACCAAATGTAATTGCAGTAAGTCATCAACTTACCCACACTCGTCAATTCCTAATACAACTACCACCTTTGATTACAGAATTTGAGTGGTGTTGCAATGTGACGTGTAGCGAGTGCAAAAGAACAGTAGAACTTAGTACGTGCAACTGAGAATCACTCTAGTTTGTAGTAATTTTAGATGAGATTCAAGGAATGTCCTCGCTCCGCCAATTTTCCTGACCTCTTCTGTAATAGGCAGAGAGAGTGAGACAATCACAACAAACCCACTTCATCTTCAACATTACACAACTTAGACAGGTTCAATTATCTCAACTCAATCATCTACACAATTTCTCTCAATCAAATGTACCTTATTTACAAGGTGAACGTTATTCATTGATAATCAATAAAAAGTTTGTTCAAACGGTTTTTATAATAATTTTTCAGAGATTTGGCACTGTTTGGGGACATTCAACAAAGTACTTAGCGATTCAGAATAAGTTAACAACAAATTTTTTTTTCATTTACTTGGCATCAAAAGTTGGCGGTAGTTGCTCCCGCTCCGCTCTTACAAAGAGCGGGAGAGAGAGTGGAGCGAAATGAGAATTAATGAGAGGAGCGAGAGCGGAGTGGTATGGACGAAACTATTTGGAGCGAGAGCGGAGCGGGTGGGAGAAAACATTCAGGGAGCGAGAGCGAGAGCGGAGCATATGAGGGAAAACAATCGGAGCGAGAGCGGAACGATATGTCAATAAAAGATGGTATGCAGAAAAGCATACCTCATTTTTTTCGCTCGGATATTCGGTTCAATTGTTTCAAATAGTGCATCTCGTAATGCTACACTACTCCGTAAAAGGAATTTTTGAAAAAAAATTTTTTCGCTGAGTAATGTCATTTTTCTTAAAAAATTCTAACACATGGGGCATGGGATGACTATGTGCAAATAATTTTAATTTTGGTCATGTTCCCATCTAGCTAATTTTTTCAGATTTTGCACATGACAAGTCTACTAACAGGGCATGTTTTTCCAATAAAGAAATTTAGAGGGCTTTTTCTACATTCCAAGCGCGCATGCGCAGAACCTAGAGTATGAAATTCCCCATAATGCAAGGTTACGGGGTTGACTATGGTTAGGCTTGTGTTAAACTTGTGTTCACAAGTCCCCAAAGGCTTCAACTATTTACTCATTTAGATCACTATTATGTGTAGATAGAATTTTGCATTATTTAAGTGCTTATTTCAAAGTCATTAGAACCCAAATGGAACTCCATAAATGGCTGGGTTTTATTGAATCACTTTTTTTATAAAAACTTACCAAGTTAATAACCTAGTTATTCAACAAGCTTACTGGGTTCCATTATATAATTTTTAATTATTTATTTAAATCCGAAATATAATTTTATACGACAGAAATTTATAGCGAAATGCCATCTTGCAAAATCTCACCGTTATAAACAGATTTCTATCCACTGGCTTTACGTTTCACCAACCTTAAAGTAAAGTTACTATTGAGAGGAAGCTGTTATAAAAAATTTTCATTAAAAGTAGTATATTGGAGTATTTTAGTGTAACTCTCTGAGACTTTGCAGGTGCAATACGGAATTTGCCCTCCGAGTCGCATTGAATCACCTTAACCCGTCTCAATTCGCTCGATAGTAATCAAGGCTAATTTTCTCTTGTGTAGATGTGACTTGTCAAATATCCTACATGCTAAAAACAATGCGGTCGCATGTGTGACAACTGTATTGCCAATTGTGCGATTTTCATAATTACGATGGATAGAGCTGATTATAAGGATAGAAGTGGATAGATATGTGATGCTGTGAGGGATAAGGGGAGGAACGTTAGGGGCCTGGGGAGAGATTGAAGGGATGCAGGGAGGGACGGAAGAAATGCTGGAAGAGACGGAATAAACGGAATAGATGCTAGAAGTGAATGGAGTAATGCTTGTAGGAACAGAAGGGAAGGTAGGGATGCGTAGAGGGACGGAAAAGATGCAGAAAGTGATAGGGACGATAAGAATTACAGGGATGGAAGGTGGGGAGAAATGGAAGAAATGAATGGAAAGGCGGAAGAGATACGGCAGAGGAATTGGGAGGTAGAAACGGAAGGTTTGCAGGGACGAATAGAAAGGAATGAAGAGAGGGACGGAAAAGAAATGAAGACACAAGAATTTGAAGGAATACAAGATGTTGGAAGAGATCGAAAGGATGTAGGAAAGGACAGAAGAGATGTGGAGGAGGGATTGGAAAATGGAAGGGATGTGGGGGAGAGTCTGAAAGAATGCGGGGAGGGATAATGGGAATATGGATAGTGACGGGACGATATCGGGAATTATGTGCGGAAGGGATGCCGGTAGGACTGAAAGGAATGCAGGGAGGGACGGTAAAGAGCCGTATACGATGCCGGGGGAAATGCATAGAGGGACGAGTAGGGAGGATTAGGATAGGGAGACGAATGTGGAGAGAGATGGAAAAGATGCGGGGAGGGACGGGAGGAATGTAAATACATACGACAAAGATACGGAGATAGAAGAAAGAGATGTGAGGAACCGAATTTGTGAAAAGAGGTAGTGACAATCGGGTGATAGACAGAAATTATGTGGAGGGGGTTGTAAAGGATACGGGGAAGAACGAAAGGGATGGATTAAACGCAGGAAGAGTCTCGAGGGATGCGGCGAGATATATAGGACAAACGGAAGAGTCCGGGGAAGACAGAAGGGAACTAAGACGTGACGGAGAATTGGTTGGATGGACGGAAAGATAACGAGTAGATACGGAAATGGTGTGGGGAGGGAGATACTGAATACAAATAGGGACTTGACGTATGAAGGGAGGGACGTAACTTGTGGGAGGAATGTCAGATGGGATGCGGATTAGAATTAATTCCAGAATTCAAAAAGCACACTTTTTGTAATACTATTCAGCTCGTATGTATCTAACTGCCCAAAATCCGAACCGGGAAACTGATGACGTTGTCAAAAATAAGCGATCAAACCAAGATTTAGTACAGAATGTAACAGAATTATGACTTACTTGAGTTGCATGTGTCAATTAACCAAATTAAGAATCGGATAACTTGTGCCCTTGCAAGAAATTAACGAATCAAACCAAAATTGAATTTCAGAATGTAACCAACACAATGTGCGCCTTTTTCTTGTCAATCCCCATATCGTTTTCGACTAACCGCATTCTTCCTCTCCATGGCACCCCTCCCAGCATCCCTGCCGCCCAACTCCGCAGTACTCCACCCCTCTTATCTTTTTCATTTGTGCCTGCATTGCCACGTCCATCCACGCATCCCTTCTATCGTTTTCCATATCCCTAATAACCTCTCGCAAGCGTTCTGACATTCTCCTCATCGTTCGCGTCCATACTCGCATTTCTGCCGTCTTTTCCTACATCATTCCCGTTACCCCCACTTCATTTCTGTCTCCCCCCGAATCTATCGCGTCGCTCCCGTTCCAGCCTGCATTAGTTTATCTCTCCCATACTTTTCCACCTCCTTATGTCGCTCTCCAGACTTTTCTATCTCTCCCTATATACCTCCCGCATCTCTTCCATCACCTCCGTATCCATTCCGTCACCTCCCGTTTATCTACCGTGCCTCCCTACATCGATCACGTTTCAGAACGCATTCCTTTATCTCTCCCGTCCTCCCACAAATCCCATCCGTCGCTTTCCTTATGCTTTTGTTTCTCCCTATATGCCTCCCCGTATTTCTTCCATCTTGTCCGCCTTCTCCTCATCCTTTCCATCTCTTCCCGCATTTTCCCCAACCCTTCTCGCACCAATTCCATGCTGTTCGTCTTATTCCGCATCCGTTGCATTATCCTATACATCATTTCCGTCCCTGCCACACACCCCTACCTTCTACCTATGCATTCATCCCGTCCCACTCCGGATTCCGTTTCTCCCCGCATCACGTCAATCCCTCTATGCATCTCTTCCGTCCTTCTTGGATCCCTTCCATCTTTCCCCGCATCTCTACCGTCCTTTCTTTTATTCCTTCCTGTATGATTCCCGTTCCGCAGCAACATTTTCGCCTATCTTGTCCCTCCCTGCATTCCATCCGACCCTCCCCGCGTGAGTTCCGCCCCACTCAACATCGTTTTCGGTACTCGCTGCATCCCCTCCGACCCTCCCCGCTTGAGTTGAGTCTCTCCCCTTATCCTTCAACTTTGCATTCCTGCCATCCCTCCCCGCATTGTTCTTACTATTCCTGCATTCATTCCGTCCTTGTCCGAATGTGTTTCATCCTCTCTTCATCCTTGCAGACTACCTTCATTCCCACTATCCCTTCCCGCACCATTTTTGATACTCAATGCATCCTTTTCCGCATTCCTGCCGTCCCTGTTGGCACCCTACCCGAAAGTTCACAATTGACCCGGTTGTGAGTTGGGTCACAAAATACTTTACTATTAACATTTCGAAATCAAGACATGCTTACATTACTTATTACATGCTAGCTGTATGGAGGATAAATTCCAAAGCAATTAAAACTAGACTGTCAACTCGTTGTCACATATTTAGACGAGCGATATTATAAAGCTGGCATCATATGCGCCCGATCGAATGTAAACCGAAGAAGTAATCGATTCTTCTACGTTTTCAAATTTTTAGAATTTATGAATTCGTTATTTAGATATGATTCACCCTGAAATTTTTACCAGATATTCAGAATCGCTTGATTAATGAACAAAAATTTGCCAAGTCAACCGGTGCCCACATTTCCGTTTTAAGATTTTTTTTTAATTACCCGGGCGCACATGTGCACGAGAGGCTAAAGACGGGTTTAAGTAAGTTTACTATTGAGAAGAATATGTTATAAAAAATTTTCATTAAAAGTAGTGAACCTTTAGTCTATTGAAGTATTTTAGTGTAACTCTCAGCGACGGTGCAATACAGAATTTGCCTTCCGAGTAGCATTGAATTACCTTAATAGTGATCTAAATGAGTAAATAGTTCAAGCCTTTGGGGATTTGTGAACACAAGTTGAACAAAAGCCTAACCATAGTCAACCCCATAACCTTGCGTATGGAGAATTTCATACTCTAGGTTCTGCGCACGCGCGCTTGGAATGTAGAAGAACCCCGCTAAATTTCTTTATTGGAAAAACATGCCCTGTTAGTAGACTTGCCATGTGCCAAATCTGAAAAAATTAGCTAGATGGGAACATGACCAAAATTAAAATTATTTCCACATAGTCGCCCCATGTCCTCTGTGTTAGAGTTTGTTAAGAAAAATGACATTACTCAGCGAAAAAAATTTTTTTCGAAAATTCCTTTTACGGAGTAGGGTAGCATTAGGAGATGCACTATTTCAAACAATTGAACCGAATATCCGAGCGAAAAAAATGAGGTATGCTTTTCTGCGTACCATCCTTTGTGGGAACGAGAGCGGAACGATTTCAATAAATTTGTGGGAGCGGGAGCGAAAGCGGAGCGATTCACCGTAGAGAGAGAAAGAGCGGAACGAGCGATACGTCACAGAGCTGGAGTTAAAATATCGACTTTATTGTCTACGCCCTATGAAGCGTTTGGATGTTTGGAACAGTCAGTGTAGTCCTGTAGTCAGAGAAAACTCCATACCCCTGCAAGTCATCGTAGAATGTCCTACCAAAATTGTAACTTCCAAACAACTGCAACTTATTACATGGTGAACCTTATCAAACTATACTTACCATTTTTTCAACTTGATCCACTACTTTTTAATTTTGAGAAGTTGAGGAGAACTCATTGACTACTTTCAAGGTTAAGAAACTTTTTGTGTAGAAAGAAATTGGTAATTAATAGGCATAATAGTAATTATTATTTATGTTATTATTCTCTCCTCTGTGTGGAGAGAAAAGCTAAGAATAGGTTTCTTTCTTTGTCTTTTCTTGTATTTTTCTACAACTGTGTAATTGTAGAAAAATAATACTTTTTATCATTATTGTTTTGTTTGTCCTGAGCGGACTTTTTATGTGTTGTTCTCTCTTCGTGAGAGTATTGTGTTTGTTTTTGTTTTAGGTTTTATATGTTTTTAGACCTAAGTAGCTCTAATACTAAGAACAATTAGGTTTTCATTTCGGTTCACTGTGTTGTTGACTTGACCTGGTTTTGGAACCGACAAGGTCAAGCCAACAAGCCAAATGACAACAATATCTTATCTGACTACTGTCTCCACTCCAGCAAAGGCCAAGGGTCAAAAGTAAGTTCTTTGTTGTTAAGTTAATTGCCAGGGACTACAATTTTGTGCAATTTTATAACTCGTTTATTGTGAATAGAATCATCTGAATATCTATATTTCATAAACCGTCACTTTAAATTATTCATTTCCTATTTAGACTTTGCATAGGGTTGAAAGTGTTATACAATGGATTTAGCTGCGCTGGGCCCACACATGGGAGCTCGAGGTTCGACGAACCTTCCGAACCCGAACCTAGTCCAAAATATTTTTTGCCGCACCGTACCCGAACCGAACCCCGACTCTATCGGACCGAGCCGAACCCGAACCAACTTCAAATTTTACTTTAGCGCACCCAACCCGCACCGAAACTCGACTTTGTCGAACCGAACTGAACCTGACTCTACTTTAATATTTTACTCTCTCAAACCGAGCTCGCACCGAACCTGCACCGAACCGAACCCGAACCTTGCCCCATTTAATATTCAAACATTGAGGTTCGCCGAACCGAAACGAACCGATTCCTAAATACAAAAATTTAAGGCCGCACAGAACCCGAACCGAATCTTAGACCCTGTCGAACCGAGCCGAACCCGTACCTAATTAAAAAATATAGAACCCGGGTCGAACCCGTATCGAACAATGTTCGTTCGTTTCGGGGTTCGATGAAATTTCTTCGAACCTCAAACGCCCATGTGTAGCTGGGCCCTAAATTAAAGTTTCGATTTAAGTAAATTATTGGATTTTATTTGCTTTTGAGTGGATAATTAACAGGAGTATTCTACATGCTTTGTCTCTGACTCCTACTTTCTCACTACTTTCTAAACTCGAAGAAAGCAATGTTAGTGAAATGAAATTAGTTATGTAGATGTAGATTACATTAGATGTCTTTTTACAGCTCAAACTGAACTTTTGTCATCAAGAACAATAAAAAAAGGGAAACCCAAATACTCCAACCAGAAAAAGTGGGTCTAACGTATACATTTCTTCAATAGTTCTGAGATAATTACTTGTATAAAAATTAGTTTTTTATTAATTTATTTTAATTAATAATTATTAATAATAATATTTTATTAATAAAATATATTATTATAATATAATATTAATAATATTAGTTTATAATAATATTATATTAATAATAATTGTACAATTATTGGGTTAATGTGACGCTTTAGATTTGGTTTGATTCTGGCATTGATTACATCTGGATGAACATGGAATTGGAGGTTACAACGGTTCCCATCAGTCCAGTAACTTTTCTCCTTCGGTTCGGCTCACTTTTATTAAAATTTAAATAACTATACACTATCCACAAATTTTAGATTAATTCTTCATAGCAACCTTGAGTGTAACACTGTTTTATTAAAAAAAAAGTAATTTCGCTTTTGGTATAAAATTTTCAACTTTTTAAAATGCAAAACCAAAGCAACGACAAAACAAATTATATATCTATTGTTTTGTTTGTTCGTTGTCGAAGCAACAACCAGACAACACTCTGAGAAAGTATATATTGATTTCCTCTTCTTCCCCATGACAATTCTCTAGAGAAAGCACGAGGAAAGCAAAGTATACAACGGTATTAGGATGACGTAAATCAATCAAAGAAATATTGACATCGACATTAGCATGCACAGCATGTTAAGGTCGATGGCAGTAGCTTTTAATGGGGTTTGAATCATTCAAGAAAGTATAAATAGTAGAGCCTTTCAGGCTATTGGGATCTCACTTCGAGATCAGATTTCATAACAACACAAGAACAACTCTTATCTAATAAAACCTCTCCAGCAAATATGAAACTCATCAAATAATCATCAATTATTATACCATAAATAATAATCATCGATTTAGGATAAAACTCTTAACAATGGTGGAGATTGTTCACGATCATCAACCTACCTCAATCACAACAAACCAACTAAACATCTAAGCCAACGCTATGACCTCATCAAAAACAACCAATACATCCATCTCCGACTCAACATACAGCAAACTCAGCAAGTCATCAACTTCCTCTACTGAAGGAACTGTGAGAATCTCAAAACGATTACACGGCATTTCTCCAGATCATCAACTGCCACGTCAGCGAAAAAAAACTACTAAACAACCTACCTCGTCAAAATCAGCGCTTAACACTACTGTACATGATAATCAACCTTTTCCCTCTGCTAGCAACTCAACAACCGATGATCAAGACGACGAAGTTTTTATCGACGCACAAGAACCGCTGACATTCAGCTACTTCAATACACAGCCTACTGACAAACAACGGCGGACAACAATTCAATTATCCACACAAGTCACCGACCAACAACCGCGTACCATCAAATCAATAAAATATTCTGCAAGTAGTTTTTTACAACCGCGGACAACCACAAAATTTACCATGGTTGACCAACCAGCTATTTACATGAGATCGAAGAAAAAACCCACTTTCCGACAGAAACTTACCGAAAAAAGTCTAAAAAATTTTATCATCAGATTCGAGACTTGGGCGGATTCGCTCAAACTCTCCGACAAAAAAATGAAACAACAATTTTCAACAGCTATTGAAAACCCCGGCGCCGAACAATGGTGTTCAATCTACCGTAAACGAATTGACGACACCACCACTGATTGAAAGACCCTCAAGGACACTTTCCTAACCAATTGCCCCAAGGATCAGGAAGAAAAGGACCTAAAAATGGTCCACATCAGCAACTATCAGCAGGAAGTGGGCGAAAACCCAGTTTGATTCATCACACGGTTACGATATCTTTTCGGCGACAACTGGATACTCTACAGAGAGGACGAACTTTGTGAAGGGATTGTCAAGCAAATGCTTCCCCCTGTGCGCCGATTCGTGCAGTATGGTGGAATTCCGACTACTTGGGAAGAGCTCATTAAAATAATCGAGGAATATGAAGGAAAGGGAATTCGCGAACTCGACCAAACTCCTAAAACCATCCGCACAAAGGAAGTCACCAAAACAGCTTATCCAACAGAACAACTCGCTAAAGCACTAGAAAAATTAAGCATCAACATGATTCAACAACGCAATAACTATCGCAACCCAAGGCAACAACAGTATCGACCAATACAATACAGACAACGCCATTTTTATCAACAATTTCCGACATTTTTCACAAAGAACCGCCAAAGAGAATACAAAAACAAACCTAGGTGCTACGTCTGTAATAAAATGGGTCACGTGTCAGCTGCTTGCTACTACAATTGACATAATTTTAACGGACGTCCCATATTACCTCCCAGAAATGCATCATTCTTACCACATCCAAGGAACAACACACCATTCACACACATGCCATATGCAACAAACAACCCACAGCAACCAAACTTCACCCACAACGCTAACCTGCAGGGAAACAAACTGCGGCGGCCCAACTAAGGTCCGCCTACCCGCTCTACAATCATAAACTTGCATACCATCAACCATATTACGCATCAAAAATCTTAAACATTACTTCCCACCCCCCAATAAAAGGCACATCTATCCTCAAAATGACAACACCGAACGAAGGACAACTAACCATTTTAAGAAAAATTGGCAACGTCGATAGACATTTATTAATGGATACAGGAGCTATGGTCTGCCTCTTAGACCGTTGCATCAGCACAAATTTCACCAAAATTTGAAATACATTCATTAATCTTGGACAGCTAAAAGACCCCTCAAAGATAAAGGCATAGCTAGCATCCCAATCACCATTGGTCAACTTAAAGTAGACTACCCCTGTCTAGTAGTAGAAGATCCATGTTTCGATTTCCTACTCGGACTCCATTTTCAAGTAGAGTTCAAGTTTGAAATCAATTTAGAGCAAAGACTACTTCTATCAAAACTAGCAGGCAACATACTCATGACCGGCCAGAAAAGCAACATCTGGCTTGAACATCCACTCACACCAAACAAACAATCAGCAAAAATTAAAATCATCATCAGAGTTAGGGAAAAAACGGACGTGCCAGCCAGAAGTTGAGTTATCATCCAAATAGAATCGACTAAATTAAATGCAACAAAGGAAAAGATAATCAAAGGATCTACAGTCGCTTACTACAAAAATCAACTTCTAATCCTCAACATGATAATCAACGGGTCTACAACAGCCATCATCATAACAAACCCATCACATCAAGATAAATGTATCAATAAAAGTTTTATCCTTGGAAAAGAGGAAACATCAGAGAACCCAACACCTGCGCATATCAACATCATATCTGCCTCACAAAAGGAAAAATTGAACATCAATCCAGATTTAACTCAACAGGATCAAAATAGACTCCTAGAAATTATGGACAAATATCAAAACGTATTCTCATGGGATCCCTACCACATAGGACGAAAAGATAAACTCAAATTCAAAATAGACGTAGGAGATCACCCGCCAAAACAGATTCGACCCTACCCAGTATCAGAAAACACCAGACAAAAAATCCAGCAAGAAATTAACAATATGTTAGAATTAGACTTAATCGAACCCAGCAACTCACCGTGGTCAGCCCCAGTCCATCTGGTACCTCAAAAAGGTAACAGCAACACGCTACGAGTTACAACGGATTTCCGATTTCTCAAAAGCATCACTAAAAACATCACAACCTATCCACTACCTCTAATTAATGAAATCCTAGCTAGACTACAAATGCAAACTTCATCTCTGTCATGGACCTACAATCAGGTTTCTGGCAAGTACTCATCGATGACAATGACAAAGAAAACCGTGTTTGCGACACCTGAAGGACTTATCATTATAAAGTTCTTCGCATTTCTGGAGCTTCAGGCCATTTCAGCAAACTTATGGATCTAATTCTCACCGGTTTCAAACCAGAAGTCGTCGCATCATTCATTGATGACATCATCATATTCAGCAACACTATAGAAGAACACATCTTTAAACTAGAGAAAGTTCTCGAACAATTTCAAGCCGAAGGCTTGACACTCCATCCTAGCAAATGTCGATTCGCATATAAGGAAACCAATGTGCTTGGATTCTAGTAGGCGACGGCAGCATTAAAATTAATCCAGAAACTATCAGCGGAGTAACTAATCTACCAACACCAACAATGGTTAAACAACTACAACGTGCGCTAGGTCTTTTCAACCACTATCGCAGATTCATCGAAAACTACGCCACAAAAATGTCACCACTCTACAAATTACTAACTAAAAAAGAAAATTTTTGCTGGACCTCAGAACATGACGATGCCTTTCAACTAGCAAAGCAGATCATCACTTCCGCACCAGTGCTAGCACTCTTTCAACCTGGACTAGAAACCATACTCCGAACCGACGCATCAACAATAGGTATAGGCAGTACTCGTCCAAATTCAGAGTGGAGTTGAGAAACCCGTAGCATTTGTCAGTAGATCACTTACTCCAAGTGAAGCTAAACGGACTACAACAGAATTAGAACTTTTAGCCATTTTGTGCTCGCTTCTTAACTACGCCACTTCACTCACGGGCACAAAGTAAGAATCTACACCGATCATCATGCAACTTGTTGGATACTTAGAGCTACAAAAGATGAACTAAGTCCTAAACTCAACCGCATGGCTTTCAAATTATCGGCATCCATTACATCAAAGGAAGCCAACCACGTACCAGACGCTATGTCTCGCTGCCCGGTACCAACCGATATAAAAAACCCATTCCACTAAACAAAGATGATGACATCACACAAATCTTGACTATACAAGCAACGCAGTTAACAGCACTGCAGAGGACTGACTCCGACATCACAACTATCAGGAATCTCATACTTCAGGGTCACCATAATACCTATAAAAGATTTGCTCTACACGACGACTTACTATGCCATCTAGATAGGAATGGCAAATTTCAAATATATATACCACAATCACTCATAGATGACATCCTTAGATCATCACATGACGACCCAATTGGCGGACATCTAAGATGGCAACGCACATACAACCGAATAAAACATCAATATTACTGGAAAAAAATGAAGAACGACATCTATAGATACATCCAAACTTGCCACAACTGCCAGGCAAAAAAAAATCCTAAAAGGAAGCAGATGGGACACATGCAATTCATCAAAGTCCCAGAAGAACCATTTGCACACGTCCAAATTGACGTGATGAGACCATTCACCCGAGCATCATCTCTAAAAATACCTCGTTACAGCTATCTGCTACCTCACTAAATTGAATTGAATTGAATTGATTTGAATGTAATTTATTTAGGTGTCACAAGAATCAACTTAGATACAAAAATGTTAATATACTTTGACACCCCCATACGGGACTAAATCCAAAGAGTTAAAAATTAGTATTAGTTATGTTTATAGTCATACATGACTTTAGAGTTGAAACAGATATTAATTATCAACTTAGGATCGAAGCCAGCGCTATCCAGAAGCAACAACAGAAGAAATCGTTACGGATGCCCACGAATTATTCGATCAGACAGAGGAACAACATTTACTAGCGACCTCTTCAAACTAATCAACAATTTCATGGGAATCAACCATAACATCAGCACAGCAAACCACCCAGAATCCCAAGGATTAGTTGAACGATCACACGGAACACTCACCGACTGCATGTCCATCTACACCAGTAGCAACCAAAAAGATTAGGACAAATTTTTACCACACATAGTCTTCGACTACAACATATCCATCCAAAAGATCACAAAAATGACACCATTCTTCTTCATGTATGGAAGAGAAGCCACACTCCCACTGGAAGCACAAATTCCGACTACTCAAACTTTCGAAACCCTAGATGACATCATTCAAAGTGTTCAAGAAGCCAGGCTTCTCGCCAAAATCTTTTTTGAAAACGGGCAAGCTAACTACGCATTTAACTCAACAAACATCGTATGAGTCACGAATTCCAACCAGGAGATTTAGCCATGATCACAAAATTCATCAATAAGAAAAGCTTATCTTCAAAACTATTCTACCAATTTCACGGGCCATACACCGTACTGCATAAAAATTCAGAGGTCAACTACATCGTCGAGGCTACACAGGAAAAACGACAGTACAAAGAAACAGTCCACATCAACAAAATGAAACCATACTCAGCAAGAACTAATGGAATAAACACATCGATTCCATTAGTCAGCGAAGATGTGAATGATCAAAGCATGGGAGCAGAAAAGCAAACTGACTCAGCACATCAGGAATCTACAACCAATTCATTTTCTACAAAGCACAAAAACAATCAACCCCTCAATACAGATGACTTACACTCCAAAGCTAAGCTCAACACCCCTATCCAGCCCTATAAATACGCCAGCAGAAGAAGTCACAAACCATCAGTCTCACTACAACTTCCGCAAAAGGACACCTATCAACTATAAAGCATAACCTACAAACATATATATCAACTTACAATCATGAACCCCTTCAGGATTCGAACCATCGAACTCCAGCTCACCAACATCAGAACTGAACTCATCAACGTACACCATGCCGCTCTCGAAGTGTGGGAATCACCACAGGAAATCATTAGAACCAAAATCGACAGCATGAACAAAAGCGTCAACATTATCACACATCTCATCAAAAAATGCAAATCTGATCCACTCCAGCTCTATAGCAGCAAACAGAAATCAAACACAATGCAAAAAAACATCATCCACGCTAAATTAAATACACAAAGCATCGAGAGAGAGGTGAAGACTCTCCCAGCAAAGCTGATGAGAGATCTCAGCGAGTGGGTCACCCAGCGGAAAACCGAGGAGTGCAACCTCCCCACTGAGCGACAAACTCCAAAAACACCTAAACTCAAATACGCCGTTATGCTTGTACTGTACATCCTACTACTAGACATTGTCACCTGTACCAAGGCACAAGAAATACAAATGGGCATCTCAAAAGGCATCTATCTTGAACAAATCAACAATGTATACGCTTACGAAGCCAGTCTACCCCTCATTTATGAATCTAACACACCTCCGGAACCAGTGTTACACATCACGCCAAATAAGCGGACTGAGCTGCAACTCATAATCGACATAATGCAAGAAAAAATATTTCCTTTCATGGCTACAGGTTTGACAGACGCCAAACCAAAAAACAACCAAATACGAATTAAGCGAGCACTAGATTTCATAGCACAGTCCTATGAATGGTGCTGCGGATTCGTATCCACACCCACATTTAACGAATTAAAAGCATCTGAAAAACAACTTGAAATATCTACAATTCAATTGAAGGAACAACTCCAACAAGAACATAAAGATGCAAACCTAGTAACAAAAATTATCAACTACTACTCCGCTAACGTGGACAACATATTAAGCAACATGCAAAAGCAAACTGGCAAGGACATTAGTAGAATCATATTAGAAGATGATGAAATAGAAGCCCTAACAACGGATATTATTGAAAACCTTTTACGAATCTCCCAATCCATCACACCCAGCGCATTTGCCTCAGCTTGGCAAAACATGGTTACAGAATGCCGCAACGGTCATATTTCACATGTAACTGTAACCCCAGATAAACCACTGGAAGACCTAAAAGAACTGATCGTTCAAATATCAGGCCATGGATATCAGCTAGCAATATCAGTCAACAACATCATGCAATATTTCCAAGAAAACATCGCATCATATACACTCGCACCAACAACACATGCCAAAGTAATCATCAAAATCATGAAACCCATATCAGCGATTGACAACTCTTTCAAATTCTTCAGCTCTACTACCACACCCTTTTTATATGACCAAAATATCTGTACAATGAGCCAGGAAGTCGAACATATAGCCAGCAGCCAAACCAACAAAATCATTCAGGTTACCCCAAAAATTCGACAACACTGTAACCTCCATACATCCCGCATTTGTTTTTTACCAACACACATTGAATCTCCCATCATGAAACCAAAATGCCTTTCAACAATTCTAAATACTAAATCAACTAGCACCGAGCTGAACGCCAACTGCCTGTTTCAATGTACGAGCCAGACAAACCACACATATATCACAGAAGTCAGCAAACGTACCTACCATATAGTTAACCCTTCGGAGCCCGCCAGCATCAAATGCCCTTTAGGCAACTTCGAGATACCAATTCTCAGACAGGCAGGAGCTCATAGCATAACCCTTGGTTGCCATTGTAATGCGACCAATCCACATGGACAAATAATAATTTCCACCGGTTTCCCCTGCCCTTGGGAGAATACTTCCAATTGGGAAATGCGACAAACTATCCTCGCCGCTTGGACAACTCTCCACAACGTCCAAGTTGTGGAAGAAATTCAATTTTCCAACCTCATAGACATCCTCAATCAACAATGGCACTACCAAACAGAGCACCTAAATATTAGCCTTAAACCACTTCAAAACATCTCTATCACCAAGAGCAAATGGGAAAAATCTCTAATAATCAACAACCACTTCTCTATTGTTTTCAACCTTATAATAATCATCATTCTTATTTGGGTCATCTGGATTACCATAAAAACAACCGGCACTTCACTACCTTTCTCAATTCTACTCTTTTTTCCCAAAGTCAGAGCAGAATCAGACACTCTGTTAGTAATGGAAATTATGGACGATATAATCCTCCTACTCATTATATTTGCAATCTTCCTCTTCATGTTGATGATACACACACATCACCAGAAAATCACAACACCAAGAGTTCACTTTGTCAAAAAACCTGACGCAAGGATAATCCAAATCCACCAAGAAATGCTTACTCAGGATGCAGTATCAGCAGAACCCACGAAAATATTCTATTAACTCACTCCAGTTACACTCTCTACACATGACATCAAACAGGACATCAAACCAGCCGTCAAACCGAACACACAACCTAATCTTTAATTACATACTTAGTACATCTTTAAAATGTATTTGCATATACTTTTTGCTCAACATGCCTATCAATTTTATTACTTATTACTTCATTTTTCCATCTCACCTATAGTAAAAGTAGATAGCACGACATGATAAATTCGTCAAGACGACCGCCAAATCTAAATATGGTAAAAAGGCCCTAACCCGGGGAGTACGTACCTAAGTAACTCACCTATCACCAACCTAAGTCTACGATGTTGCCACATCCCGCAAACTTATCCAAACATGTTTAAACCTGTCATAGCCTATGAACCTAAGAATTTACATTCTTCACCAGGGACATGTGAACCTAAGTAACTCACCTAATATTGACCAAAGTCTGTGATGTTGCAACATCTCGCAAACTTATCCAAACATGTTGAAACCTATCATAGCCTTTGAACCTAAGAAGTCACATTCTCCACAACGGACCTAAGAACCTAAGTAACTCACCAATCATCGACCCAGGTAAGCAATGTTGTCACATCTCGTAAACTTACCCAAACATGTTTAAACCTGTCATAGTCTATGAACACAAGTATTCTCCAGAGTTCACGAACTTAAGAACCAAAGTAGCTCACCAACTTTTGACCTAAGTATTCAGTGTTGTCACATTCTTCAAACTTATCCAAACATGTTTAAACCTTGAATGCCATAAGCATCCTCCCTCCTACTCACTTGTAAGCCAGCACCAGCACCGGTATTACACATCGACTACCACCACCACCACATACCAACACACCACCACCACCATACCACCACCACCACCATATACCACCACACCACCACCACCACCACCACATACCACCACACCACCACCACCACATACCAACATACCACCACCACCATAAATTTTTGATTTTAAAATTTTATTAATCAAGTAAAGGGATATATTTATGTCCAAAGGCTAAAGTATTAATATTATCTACAGCATATCGTTTTGTATCTAGACCATTGAGTGCTCTCTTTGCTTTGTATCTCCGTATAGAGCTGATGACCATAGCTTCGGAATCCTTTTGTTTCGGCATATTGTGGCGCGGCGGACTGTTGCATTGATTGGGATGAAGTAATTTAAGGAAATGAAAAGGGTAATAATTGGTTCGGATGAATGAGATAGGGAATGATAGTGTTTTGTACTTGGATACACAGGAAGTACCTACAGTATAGGTTTCCTTGAGTACGAGAACAGGAATGCTCCTTAGGGTTGGACTCCTAGAGTGTCAAGTTAACTTCTCTAGAGGCTCTTCTTGTTCTCTAACTAAAGTGTCGTCTCTACTCTACTGGTCTCTTATAAGCCTGGAGTGAGGTGGATGAGATTGGGTTGAGTTAGGTATGGGCTGAGTAACCCGACTCTGCTATTGTCTAGTTTCTTACTCATAAAGACTTCTATAGGAACTGGTGTTACCGGGGCCTGGTTCTCTTCTTCTACCTACAGGCCGGTTTCTCTAGACTCTATAGATCCTACAAGGACTACATACTCTTCAACCTAGAGTTCTTGTACTTTAGTGCCTAACGGTTAGGGGCCTCTTCTACCTACATGACAAGACAGTTACTTGTGTTCTCGGTTCTTGGGTAATGTCTCACCAAGACTACCTTCTTAGGGAGTTGATGTTACATCACTGTAGGAACTGGTCTGCTTCTAAGACTGCAGTCCCTGTAGTGACTATCTTCCCTACAGGATCTTAGTTTCGACCAGGAACACTCTTCTCTTCCTACAAGAGCTTGCCTTCCTACAGTGACTACTCTTCTTTTACAGAAGCTTACCTTCCTATAGGGACTACTCTTCTCGTACAGGAGCATACCTTCCTATAGTTCCTAAGTTACTCTGACTAAAGACCGATGGTCTTACCTACCAAGTGTGATGTCTTCTACCAAGAGAAGATTTGGGAATTGCGATGAGTTCTCCGGCACCGGATCCTCGGGGTCACCGGAGTCTTGCTGAGTTGCAGAGCTTTCTAGTGACACCGGTGTAAACGGTGAGACCGGAAGGATACTAGAGCAGTGTTGTAACCGACGAGAAATCCGATGCTCGCTCAAAAGTTGGAGGGTGCCACGCGGGATTTTTGACCCTAGGTGTGGATGGAGCCTCACCGAGTCTACTGTCGCTCTCTAAAATAAAATAGTCACTTACAACACTTTTTTGGGAAGGGATTTTGTNAGCCTCACCGAGTCTACTGTCGCTCTCTAAAATAAAATAGTCACTTACAACACTTTTTTGGGAAGGGATTTTGTTCGTCACTCTCTTTCTTTCCCGAGGTCCGTTCCGATAACAATCAAGTCACAGCACGCACAATCAATTGCTCTCCACTATCCACTGTAGTTGAAGCATTATCTTATTTATTCTCAAATTATAATACTCACTAAACTCTTAATTATAGTACTTTTGAAAAGCTATTGTCCCTACCTTTTATTCAATAGCCGTGCGTTGCGTGTAACTAACTTTTCTAATAGCTTGAGTCAACTGATAAACCTCCTCTCTCGAGGTACCGGAAGTCAGGCCTTTTTATAGACTCTGTTATCCCTGCCATCGGAAAACCACATCGCCTAGGTCTACATGGTTTCCATTGCTATTTCAAATGAATTAGGACCCTGAGACGGAGCTCGAACATATCCCCAATACTCGGTTTCGCCACAATATGTTTGTTCATTTGCTTCCAAAACTCGAGCAAAGTCTTCAAATGTAATCTGATTCTTCACAGCAGTCTCGGTATTAAAATCGATAAATTTTTTTATCCATGGTGACTGTGTGAATTGGAGTACTCGGTGCACTTTAGTTACTCGAACTCCCATTTCAATGTACTGCTTGAGTGCTGTGTAATGTACTATATAATTTTTTTATGCTGTAAATCGGCAACCAGCTTCTCAACTCGATAGATTCCACTCTTGATTCCCAAATCTTCTTTCAAGAAAATCTGATATGATTTTGACAACTCGTTCGAAGTAACAGTTCTTTTCAATGGAGCTGGTGGATATTAATTAAATTTTTCATGTAGACTGTGATCAATTTCCATGTCTACTTCCAGCAGACATCAGACATATTCAGGGAGAGAATTGATGAAGACTAGGACATGTACTTCGATAAATTCTTAATTAACTAGCCATTTGAAGTTTCCGACTGGGAGCGCCATACTCATTGATTTCCCGTACAGGTTGTTTGCATCAATATATGACACGGGTTCATTGTGGTTGAATTTCGATCCCATGTACTTTTTGTTGGTTTTGGCGAACCGTATACTCCCGACACCTACATAACCTCCACGAATTGCTTTCTCGATCTATAGATGCTTGGTTAAGTCAGTTATTAGGTCCAGTTGAATTTTGCTTTTCTTTAATAGACAGTCAAGCCCCAGCAATGCAAGACTGAAGTAATGTCCAATATCCAATTCGTAACTTTTCATGATGATGTCATGGATGGATTCCATAACATCCGCCAAAAAGGAGACGTCCAGTCTCACATACAAATCGTGCCAGTCACCCATATTCTAAACTTTGAAACTCTTCTACACGTTAGTAGCATGCTCATAAACTTCGTCAATCGCTTTCTCTGTCAAATTGTTGTAGAAATCTTGCTTGGATGGGAGTTCTGTTCTATCAAAATCTTTACAAGTCTTCATCAGAGAATATGGATAAGCTCCTTTCTTGAATAGTAAACTGATCTCAGCTCCGCTCGCTACTTCCTCCGAGAATTCTTGTCTTGTAACTTTGAACTCGGTGTTTGAATCTCTGTTCATCATACTAACCATACTATCTAGAGACTTGAGCGTAAATCCCAGACTGTCAATAAACTTCAACGATAGTCGATGCTTGATAGTTTCACTGCTCGATAGTTGTTCTGTTGAAAGCTTTGGTTGAATTATCACGGAAACAAATTTCTCTGATGACTTGGGAATGACGTCTTTTCAATGTCTTGTAGTTTTCCGACAGATTGAACAATGAAATGACAATCGTATGATCCAAAATTGTGAACAAATATAGGAAATTACTTTTTTCACTTTGGCAGCAATGTTGAATTTTTGATGAGCTAGACCTATAAATTCAAAGTCTGGAAGTAGATGAGAATGATGACTTACGATTGTGTCTTCTTTGGTAAAATCCCTGTTGCAAAAACAGCAAATTCTCTCAGCGTTCCGTACAACTTCATCATTTGCTGTTTCCTCCAACATTCTTTGATTGTTCTTCTTAAGTATCAATAAGTTTCTCACACTCTCGGGCACACTCGATAATTTCACTGACACATTTGGCTGCTACATCTTCATTGTCGTTTTCACAATGATAATAATTCCCGGCATGTCTGTTGCCTTGATGATCGACAAAAATCCATGAATATACACAAGGTTTGTGGAGATTTACACTTTTTGATTTAATTCTGTGTTTGGATAGAAATAGAAGCGAAACGGAACGGAATGAGTACGATTTCACTTGTCAAAAGTAAATTTAGCTCCTTCATTTGGGTAGTTTGTCTTCTACTGATCCACAGACGAACATAATTTTTTGTGTTCTGCAAGAGTTCGATCCAATGTGAAACTTTGCAGACAGTTTCGACAAACTCGGAAGATGACAGTGTTCTTTGGATGCCTCATGTATCCTTCAAGACTTCTGATAAGAATAAAATGATTTTTATTGCCTTGCATTAACATCACAAGGTCCACATGAACTTCTTTCTTTTGCTTGGTGTTGTAAAGGATGCTGGTGGTGTTTTGTATGAGATAGAAGTTGTCCAACTTTTCTTTATCCACCAGTTTCTTTGACATTTTTTTCTTACTGGAGACCTGACCGTCAAACATGGGTTGGTCGCCTGTAGTGTCCATGTTGTAACCAAGCACAGTTATTGCAAAATTGTTTTGAAATTCAACTTTCTCGATTTGGTCAAGGGTTATTGGGAATGTGATCCCATCAATGTTCACTTTGTTCACATGCTTTGCATATGTGGATACTTTCTTATCTATTCTACACCTGTTTCGATGCATGTTAGTTACAGGAACATCTCCAATTTTTGTATGAGCGAGGATACTCCAAAGGAAACATTTATTATGTGAATTATCCACAGATCGATCACTGTTGTCAACATTTAGTAGAATTGTTGGATGTTTGTTGAGTGGATGGGGTGTCGGTATATATGTTCCCACCTTTGTTGCAAAGTTTTACACGTCACAATTGTATAATCTTGAATTTCTTCCAAAATTCATCCTGAACCTTCACTGGTGAATTCTTCAATCTTCGCATCAAAACAACTTATAATAATCCAAACTTTAGAAATCATATGCTGAGCCAGAACAATGACGTGAATGGGACTATTTTCTCTTCTTCTCGACCATCAGAATGAGATTTGATGAACTTACACAGAATTCCAAAGTAGGCTTTAAAGTTTTACGAGATTCCAGCTCCTCCTTGAAAATTTTAAAGGAATCTGGTTATACACATTTGAAGAAATCTTCAGGACCAATTTCATTAGTGCACTTGAACGTATCAAATTCTCCACAGTACTTCATAACAACACCTACACTATTCATTTTATGTACAACGGGAATTGTGGTGGTGGTGGTGGTGGTGGTGGTGTGGTGGTATATGGTGGTGGTGGTGGTGTGGTGGTATGTGGTGGTGGTGGTAGTGGATGTGTAATACCGGTGCTGGTGCTGGCTTAAAAGTGAGCTGGAGGGAGGAGGCTTATGGTCTTCCAGGTTTAAACATGTTTGAATAAGTTTGAGGAATGTGACAACACTGAATACTTAGGTCAAAGGTTGGTGAGTTACTTTGGTTCTTAAGTCCGTGAACTCTGGAGAATACTTGTGTTCATAGACTATGACAGGTTTAAACATGTTTGGGTAAGTAAACAAGATGTGATAACATTGCTTACCTGGGTCAATGATTGGTGAGTTACTTAGGTTCTTAGGTCCGTTGTGGACAATGTGACTTCTTAGGTTCAAAGGCTATGACAGGTTTCAACATGTTTGGATAAGTTTGCGAGATGATGCAACATCGCAGACTTTGGTCAATATTAGGTGAGTTACTTAGGTTCACATGTTCGTGCTAAAGAATGTAACTTCTTAGGTTCATAGGCTATGACAGGTTTAAACATGTTTGGATAAGTTTGCGGGATGTGGCAACATCGTAGACTTAGGTTGGTGGTTGGTGAGTTACTTAGGTTTGTACTCCCCGGATTAGGGCCATTTTTTACGATATTTAAATTTGGCGGACATCTTGACGCATTTTATCATGTCGTGCTATCTACTGTAAACTTCACCCATCTGAACTCAACGATTCCAGCGCTAAGAGTAGAATACTCTCACCAAAAGTTCAGATACGGGATTCAAGATTAGAAAGTCTATAGATAATAATAATAATAATTTAATTCAACTTTTCTTTTCAGTATTTGTTCTATTATTGGGACAATAATCTGCAAACCTTAGATGTATTAGGATGACGTAACTCAATCAAAGAAATATTGACATCGACATTAGCATGCACAGCATGTTAATGTCGATGGCTTTGAATGGGTTTTGAATCATTCAAGAAAGTATAAGTAGTAGAGCCTTTCAGGCTATTGGGATCTCACTTTGAGATCAGATTTCATAACAACAAACCAACTTTTATCAGGACTGCCCGCAGCCCTCCCTACTGCCCGCAGCCCTCCCTACTGCCCGCAGCCCTCCCTACTGCCCGCAGCCCTTCCTACTGCCCGCAGCCCTCCCTACTGGTCGCAGCCCATCCTACATTAATTAATTATGATGTCACTTAGATACTCCGGCAATATAGTAGATGGTGGAAGGAATTTCCCACCACCCACCCCTGTGGTTGGAAAAATATCCCAGCTGTTGGTCCTTAAAAGGGCCAAGCATCTTTAACAAGGAAAGCAATGGCGTTCCAACTTTCCCTGCTCCGGAAGTCAAAGTATGACTTTTTGGTGGGAAAATATTGGAACAGAATGGCAGAGAATGTGATTTGGAACGTAATAGTGATCGGTCATGCAATTAAGTATTTCAGGGACACCTAAACACAATTTCAAAAAATGTATTGGATTCAAATCCCAGCTCCTGGTGTGTGTGGAGTTAATAATATCGGATAGATAGTAAAGATAACGGTATCATTGATAATTATCAAAATATAGGATATTTACCATTTTCCAAAAAATTTTAATTTAAAAAATTCAAAATTGTTTTCAGGTTTCATAGTGGCATACTTTTGGACAAAATATGGCCGACGTCGTAGAAACCTCCGTCGCCATTTGGCGTCTGGTGTAGAGGAATTGTTCCCGCTGCTTTGCTGCCAGCAACCACATAATCCGGAATAAGTTAACGCATGGGTGATATATAGGATAAAGGCTCTTAAAGTTTGCCATATATTTAAGAACTGAATGAATGAAAAAAATATTCTAATGTAAAATAATCCGCGGTAGCATTTGGTTTTGTTTAAATTGAACGTTACTATAGGAATAACCTCCAAACAACGAAAAAAAACTTTCATGGTTAACGGCTCGATTATGGCTGACGAAGTAGAGGGGACAGTACGAACATTTAAAAGAAAGAGAAATAAAAAATGGGGAAGAAAACAATGAAAATCCGAATAGTATTATCTTCTAAGTATACAGAAAACGAGTAATGAAATAAAATAAGTCTCAATTTTAAATAAAAAATTATTATTCGTAGTCTAGATTAAGTCAAGGCATCTTTCTCATTTACAGAAAAACTCTTCATTCCACCATCAGAATTTGAGAATTTTAATACTCTTGTTTCAGTTTTTTTAACAAATTTTTTAAACTGATCAAGTTTACTTTATTATGTTTGTGTACTTATCTTTCTCCGCTTTTTCTATACAGGAAAAATCGCAGCATATATGCAAATTTTGTTTTTCCTCCAATTTCTAGTAGTTTTTAATTTTCCGCTTTGCCATTTCATTTGAAAATTGGCGAAAGCGAGTTTAACAGATAGGATTCAATTACCAGCTTTCATTTCGTCAAAACTTCTCGGATCGATTTGGAATTTAGCAAGAGTGAGCAAAAACGCATTTTGAGATGAAAGTTTTGATGGTTTCAAAAATATTCGGATCAAAATTTTTATGACTATTTGAAATTTCACCACCCACCAAAGCTAAGGTTTAAATTATTAAATTTATTTGTTGTGTTGTGTGTAACTCTAGTAATCTGGAGTGGTGTGGTGTTATTATTATGTGCCCAGCTAAGGGGTGGTGATAATTTTGAGTGTGTGTAGTGTTGTAAAAGCCTTCACAAGATAAACGAAGGAAAGTTTTAGTAAAAAAAATTGGTCCATTCGCAACCTAACAACCAGCAGTTGTGTTGATCCTCCCGTTCTAGAACTCTTCCACTTTCATGAGTAATTTAAATGATGAAAGTTAGGAAGTTTTGAGATTTAGTTGAAGTTTTCCATTTCTGCTCTAAGTTGTTGGGTTACACGTCTTTTTACAAAAATGTACGAGTCGACTTTTTCATGATAAGCTTTTAAAACTCTTAAATATTTCCGCTCGTGCTGAAATGTATGACCCAATTTTAGAACTTATTTGTTAAAGACTAAAAAAATTATTTCTAGAAAATGACTTACTGCCGTATCAATCAGGAAATGCTTCCGAAGTTTTTCATAATACTGGGTTCGATTTACAGGAAGTTTGGCGTAGACAATTGTAAGTTTTTTGAGACGTTTCATCTTCCCTGGTCTGGACATAAAGACAAGTGCTTCCAGCTCAAGCGGTGAGCTAATTGTCACACGTAGTTCCATCAATTCTATAAACAGATTTTAAATCGTTAAATTTAAATTTAAATATTACATAAATGATAATGATAAACCAATCACCTTTCAAGTTGGCCAAAGAACCAACTTGGTAGAATCCATTTTCGTCTTTTTCAATTTCTACTGTCTGTGCAGCGAATTTACCCTAATGGAATTGTGAAAGTTAATAAGAGGATTAAGAAATTTTGATTCAAAATTTTTTTATGAAATGTCTTACTACGCATAAATTGATGAAATCGCCTTTGGAAAGTCGAGCAGCTTGTCCAGTGTACTGATTCCAAAATTCAGTGGGGTTTACTAAGGGTGCAATGATCGGCAAATTTCCAAAATCAAGACTTTTGATCTGGATCAAATGAATCAAGACGTATTTCAGTGTTAGGAATGTAGGAATCTTATGAAATTCCAGAGAAGATAAATTTGGTAGAGTCAGATGTAGAAATTTCTGTGTGGGTTCATATGTTTTAATAGACAATGTACGGACACTGGGCATGACAGTATTCGGTACAAAAATGTCTTCATTGGTTTGTAAAATATTTTTGATAGTGAGCTTCCGGAGGATAGGGAATTGAGTACTTGTGAATGATCCGATGTAAACGTAAGGATCTCTTCGGTGAAAAAAAATATTATTGAATGTCAACTCTTTGAGTCGAGGGAGAATTGGAAGTTGAATGAGATATGTCTCTGGAGGGAAATGCATTTCATATTCTTCAGTTGTAATTTCCAAGGATTTCAGACTGTTTTTCTGGAGCTGGAAGAAACTGTTCAATTGTTGAATCAACATTATTAAATCTTGTTCATCACTGAAATCAAGAGAAGAGATGGAGAAGCTCAGATGTACAACGTTCCTGTAGCCACCTCTGATCAAATACTGAACAGCCTGAATGCTGACATTCAACAATGAACCACATTGAATACTCATGCGTGGGAAGTGTTGATGAGATGTGAAAAGATTTGTTGGTAAAATTCGAAAAAAAGATGAAAGATTGACATTCATATTTCGTAGAAATGGAGCTCGTTCTGCCAAAAGTGTTGAAATTTCAGCTGGTCCTTCAATATATCCTGTCAAGTCCAACGATTCGATTGTTCGAAGACGTGAAAAATTGATAGGAAAATTAATCAATTCTTCTGGATTAATCTCTACATTTGTTTTCAAATTGAACACCACCTTTTTCAATTTCCCTTCTGTGCCAGAGAGAAACGTCATAATTTTTTTACTGAAATCTGATCGGATTGACTCGTTGAGGATATGAGGAGGTTGTGAGCGGAATAGAGGTGGAAAGTCAAACCGTTTGTTGTAGACCCAATGGTTGAATTCATATTCAGTAACTTCAGTACTAAAATTGTCGACAAATTGACGAATTATGGGAAGACTGATGTTTCCTAAGTATGGATTATATTTAGAGTATGGAAATGGCAACAGTGGATTCCGTGTCTCCATAGTTTTCATGAAGGTAGTAATACAGTTGTCATCTGTAAATTTTGTTTGTGGTGTTTGGTGGCGAAAGCAGCAAGTGACGACATTGTTGCACATTCTGTTGATGAGACGGAGTTTTGGGTGTTCTTTACTATCGACAATTCCACCGAGTACCTGCATCACCTTTCACTATGGCACCGAATTGAGAAAGCTGGAATCAATTCACCTTGAANCCCCCCCCCGTGCTAATTCAATGCAAATATTAACAAATTTTTCTCGCTAAACACTCCAAAACACTCTTGCTACACATTAAAGTTTTTGTTTCCTTCGGAAGTACAAACCGTTTGTCTTCTTCACCTTGCCCTCAACTTTGCACATTTCCCCCTTATTTCGTTGATTATTAATTATTTATTTTACCTTCTTTTTGTTTATGTAGTATATATCGGCAAAATTTCCACCCATTTCCCTGAAATTAATTCAATGAGTTGAGGTTGGATTATAACAAACAAGGGTCATCGACCTTTGAATGTTTTTGGCATAATTCAACTTCAACATCAAAATACAAAATCTACATCATGTCAAGAAGGAACATTGGACACAATCGCAAAGTTCAAGGGTCACCATTATTAGGAGTAATTCATGATCAAACGGAAAATATTTAATTTAGCATTACGATTGGCATGGGAAAGTTTTAGAAACAAATTTTAAATTATTTGATCGACATCGGTTTGGGTGCTTTAAAAAGTGCTGAAGCGGATTGTTTAAATTTGCGACAATAAAAGCCGCCATGGTAATCCTAATGTTAAATTAAAAATTTTCCATTTGATCCTGAATTAACCTTAGTGACGCTGGTTCCTAACCTTTTTGAATGTGACCAATATTTCTTCTTGACATTCAGCTTTCCAATGAATCACAAATCAGACTCCTGTGTCAACCCAATAATGAGGTACAAATTTTCAAAAGCCCGGAGCTACTTTCAAATGACCCTATATTATTCGATGGTTTTTGAAAATATTCATGAACAAAATTTTTATGACTATTTGAAAAATAATTTTTTTTTTATTATTTTTTAAAGGTGAGGAACTAAATTAACACTCGATATTGCATAAAAAATTATCGGATTGATTTCAAATTTACGAAGTATGTGCCTAAACTCATTTGGGAAGGTATTTTTGATGGTTTTCGAAATAGTTTCAAACTGAAAAATTTGACTATTCAGAAATTTATTCGTTTAAATTTATTTTACACGGTGGTGTCCTCAATTCACTCTATATTGCGTCATTAATCGTCGGTTAAATTTCTACTGCTGGCTGGCTGTGTACAGTATTTCGAACACGTGTTTTGTAGGTTTAAAAAAGTATTTGAAAACAAATTACTTTGGACAATTAGTCAAAAAAAAATTTTATAATTAAATTTGTTGCTAACTGTCCTAAATATTTTGTCCAAATATTTTGTCCAAATATTTTGTAGAACATGCAAAATACCTTCTTCAAATACGCTACAGTAAATCTACCGAAAGTAGAAATTGAACCGTTGACTAATGACTAGGGACGCCGTTTTTAAAATTCAAAAATATTATGCGGCATTTACAAAAAAATTATGCAATATTACGCGCGGTGATTTATAAGCTTATATTGACATTTTGATGAGCATGTAAACCTTTAAAAGAATTTGTGTGCGTATATTTGAGCACGACAGACGTTGCTTTATTGAATATTAGTTGAATTAGAGCCATGAATTTCAAAAATTTAGTTTCCCCGATAAAGAAACGCACACAGATATTGCTAGATTAAGCAAAATTTTTGAAATAAAATTGGTTAAATGTGTTCGATGAATAAAAATTGTCAATTTGTTGTATTTGAACAATAAATTGCTCTCACGATGGTATAAAATGCACTAAAAGCTGTAAAAATCAGACTAAAAATAAATTATGCGTTTACGTTGTGATTATACGTTATTATGCGAATTAACATTGCGTTAATCGGCTCCATTTTTCATAATTCGTGAAGATCCTAAGTATCACCAATTAGTGTTGCTTCGCTGCGATTATTCAAATGCATAGAAACGGCGTCATTAGTAATGACGCAATGCCTCTAAAACTAAGGAAAGAACATACTTCTTAAATTTTAAATTGATCTGAAAATTTAAAAAAAATCTGAATGCCCAGTGGTATTTTAGTTCACAGTTAGAAAAGAACAAAAAAATTATTTCATTCAAACAGTCATGATAATATTGTGTATGAGTATTTTCTAAAAGCATCAAAAACACATTCTCAATATGCTTTTCAGCACACAATTGAAAAATTTCAAATTAAGCCGAGAAGTTTTGACAAAATGAAAATGATAATTGAAACCCATTTTTACCTGTTAAACTTCCATTAGCCAATTTGGAAGTGATGTGGCAGAGCGGCGAATTTTATACAACTAATGTGTTCAAACTAAAAGTCATTCAAAGGCTCCATCAACCCCGCGCGCATAGATGGGCATAAAAGTAGGTTTTTTGTACAATCACACCATATCGAATTCGGATAAGTCATATCATATATCAATCGATCAGAGATGTAGGGCAGATTACAAATCTGACTTCCCATTTTGGTGATCAATTGAAACTTTGCAAACATTTTTGCCAATTGTTCCATTTTTTGTAAACATGATTTACCCAATGGTACTTGTTCGGAATTCACCAATTATACGTCAATCAGTCAATAATCTTGTCAATATTTCGGCCACAAATCTCGCTTTGATTCAATGTTACGAAACCGAAATTTCGAATTTTTTGCAAAACTTGACCCACTATATATCAAATCCAGAATCCTCAGGAAATTCTTTATTGACTGACACATCATTTGCTAAATATGGATCCGCATTATATAAATCATACTAAAAAGAATGCGTGTTTGGCACAATTTTGCTAATTTTTTACTAAAGAGGAATAAATCAGATGTTGCAACTCGTTTTTTTAATGGAAATTGGTTTTTCGTCTAGGATACTTCCTAATTCGCAATAATTTGCATTGAATTTGGCCGCATGGACCTTCAGGCGAGGGACAGAGAGCTCTAAGATTTCTAGAAAACCAATTACAATAACTCATGATTGAAAATGTGAAATAGAAAGTATGGCAAACTTCAAAAACTAGTTGTCGGTAGTTGCTAGGTTCAATTATTTCTAAGTCTAAGGGTATATGCACACAGTGTCGCGAAATCGAATTTGACAAACGCGACGACGATTATTCTGAATCGCGGTTAGAAAGACGAATGTGCAATTGTAGACTCAATCGTGCTAAATTACACATAGTATAAGCTACGATTTCGATCGAAATATTCGATTAGAAGAAAGGAGCAATGCAAAACAATGTAACAAAGCAGCGATGGAACGAGAGGGGATGTCAGGTTCTGTTGATTAAGGTGGAAACACACGCAGGGGTCAGAACCAATTCCTCGAGTATTTTTTTTCTCAATTCACCATCTATCAGTATTACAAAATGGCGCATCGTCACAAAAAATGTTTTGATTGGACAGTAGGTAATAATGCAAAACAATGGACGATAGCAGAGAAGGAGAAAGAGGGGACGGCAGGTTCTGTGTTCAGTGAGGTAGAAACACAGGGTCATATTCCGTTCCTTGAATTGACTTTTTTGTCAACTCACCATCTCTCATCATTACAAAATCGCGTATCGCCGAAAAAAAATCTGTTTCGATTAGGTATCCGTGAATCGTTCCTAATGACGATCAAATATCTAAAAAAAATCACATCGCGATTGGAAAAATCGTCGTCGCGAAACTATGTGAAGACTTTCGCGCCGAATGCGTTTACAAAATTCGTCATCACTTAAGTAAAATACGTTGTCGCGACTTTATGTGCATGAAGCCTAATAGGTTTAGTTTAGGTGTACTTGCTCTACCTTTTCCTAAAGTGCCAAAGGTAGTGAATGGAGTAGGTTAAATCAAATGGAATCCTCAGGTAACGTATGCCAAATGAACATCCGTCAACCTTTCCTTTGTACCCCGAGCTGGTGTAGTCGCTACCTTTTGAGAAACGAATGATAAGGACAACTGAATTTCTATTAGAGTATACTAAACAATTACCCCACGAAAATATAATGAATTCATAGTGATGAAAGTTTGGAATTGTACATTTTCATGTGAAAAGATATTGAATCTATACAGTTTTCAGTTTTTACGGTTGCATAATTACATAATTACTGGTCTCAGCGATATTCCATAGTTTGGGATGTAATTGGGCCTAGACACAGGTCTTATCCGAAAAGGTTCTTAAGCAAAATTGTTATCTGATTTGTAATGTATCTTACTTTAGGATATCTCTTTTAGTTATACCGCTTTCTGTTTACCACTCCTGGGAGTGGGTAAAGTAAACGGCCAACATAGCAGTGACAGTTCATTCATAATTATCTTACGTTTCTCGAATTTCAAACTGATTAGTAATCATAATCAATTTCAAATTAGTAATCAGAATCACTCATAATTGGTTGTACTTTAACTTAAATAAAAATAATTTACCATTCGGAATGATAACAATGAATCTCGTTAATTGGTAAACATCAATGTAAGGCAGTCGATTCCGTGGTTGAATCACCCATACCGGGGGCAAGGTATAAGTTTTTTTCGAAAATTTTNACGTTTCTCGAATTTCAAACTGATTAGTAATCATAATCAATTTCAAATTAGTAATCAGAATCACTCATAATTGGTTGTACTTTAACTTAAATAAAAATAATTTACCATTCGGAATGATAACAATGAATCTCGTTAATTGGTAAACATCAATGTAAGGCAGTCGATTCCGTGGTTGAATCACCCATACCGGGGGCAAGGTATAAGTTTTTTTCGAAAAAAAAATTTTTTTTTTCGCACAGAAATCTGTTTCAGGACTTTCTGAAGCGATTCTGAAAATTTTTTGAAAAATTTTTGTTTTCAAAAATTTCCTAAGGACCCTTTCGGATAAGGCCTGTTTGTGGGCCCAATTACATGCCAAACTATGCAGTTTCGCTGGGCCCAGTAATTATGCAATTATGCAACCTGAAAAAGTGAAAACTGTATATATACAAAATATTTTCACACGAAAATGTACAAATCCAACATTTTCAGTTTTTTGAATTCTTTACAGTACCGCGGACAAATTGTTTAGTATACTCTAATATAAATTCAGTTGTCCTTAGCATTCGTTTTTCAAAAAAAGGCTAATACACCAGCCCGAAATACAAAGAAAGGGTTGAAGGATGTTGATTTGGCGTACGTCAGCAAGGGATCCCATTTTTTTAACCCACTCAATTCGCTACCTTTGGCACCTAGGAAAAATTATAGCTAGCGCTGTCCCTCTTTGTTCGGGACTTTACATACTTTACACCAAAACGAAAACAATTGGACTTAGAACTAATTGAACGTATAGAGTATCATAAACTTGTTTTTGAATTTTGCCACTTTGACTGTTATTTTCGAGTTGCACAATTTTTACCGTATTCGGCTGATTACAAACTTCGCGTTATTACATAGCTTTGTTGCGTTGATTCTAAGTATTCAGTCAAGTTTGTCTTGTTGCCAAGGCAACAGTCATAATGTTATTTTTTAACAATTAATGTGCAAATAATTTAACAGAACGAAATATGACAAAAACGGTTCTTGCTATTTTATAGTGGATGTATAACAAATGTAGAAAAACGACGCTTTAAACATACACCAATTCGTACTGACTCCGAGATAATACCGTAACTACATGATAGTTTATTTTGATTTATTGGTTAATTGTTTCCTCTAAAAAGAAAACTAATTAATATTGTGCACTGTTTCGCCAGAATCACGATTTGAACTTATCAAATGCTGACGGACGAAGAATTTCATAAATCTTGTCATCCCTACTAGGGTTCCGAATGACTCTGAGTCATGACTCTGAGTCACGTGACTCTGACTCTGACTCATCGATTTCTCGGAGTCACTGGTATTGGGTGACTCTGACTCAATAGAGAATTGGGAGTCACTGAGTCATGGCTCTGAGTCACCTGACTCGTGACTCTGTGCTTTTCCAAAGTGACTCTGAGTCGTGACTCACTAGGAAGAGTCANTTTCATAAATCTTGTCATCCCTACTAGGGTTCCGAATGACTCTGAGTCATGACTCTGAGTCACGTGACTCTGACCCTGACTCATCGATTTCTCGGAGTCACTGGTATTGGGTGACTCTGACTCAATAGAGAATTGGGAGTCACTGAGTCATGGCTCTTAGTCACCTGACTCGTGACTCTGTGCTTTTCCAAAGTGACTCTGAGTCGTGACTCACTAGGAAGAGTCATGACTCCCAAGCAACAAAGCGTTACTGCTTACATCTTGCCTTTTTTGTACTAAAAAATTCTTTTCAACTCCCGCACCTCAACAAATCTGAGAGTGGGAGTTTGCTGCCGCGCGGCTAGTGTTTAGTTTGAAGCACACTTGTAACTTACACCATTACACATCGAAATCCGACTCAGATTTTAATAAAAATCTAAACTCAACGCTTCTAAAAATTCCAACTCACAATCGGAATCGAAGTAGACAATAGCCATTTGAAATAGAAATGTAAGTCGAAATCGATGATTTTAAAGAACCATAAAATCTAAAGCATAATTCATAATTTTAAATAGTTTAGATCTAAATCTATGATTTTAAGTTTCTCAAAATCGAAATCGATAACATTTGAGGCCATCGAAATTGAAATGTACTAAAAGATCTGGAAATAAGTTTCAAGCATTAATAATAAAANGATAACATTTGAGGCCATCGAAATTGAAATGTACTAAAAGATCTGGAAATAAGTTTCAAGCATTAATAATAAAACGGAGTTTTCTTAAGATAGACAAAGTTTTCTGCTTAAAAAAAATTAAAATTCATAATTTTAAGGTGTTCGAATTCGAAATCCGTTATTCGAAGAAGATCCAAATTCAAATTTAATTTAACTTTTCAGTCGAAATTGAAATCAAAGTTTAAGTCTCAGTACAAACTGTAAGCTAAATAGAAATTCAACGTTAATCATTCGAAATCGAAACCCAAAACTATTCAGTCATTCGAAATTTTGAATTTAGATTTCAAGCTAATTTAGAAGTGCACTGTTTGATAATTAGGCAGTAAAAAAAATGACTTAATTGAACAAAGTCAATAAAATAACAAAAGCTCAAAACATTCAGATGTGTTCAATCATCGATTATTTTGATAGCGTTGACACGAAGGATCAATATAAATATTGCAGGTAACCTAATTTAATTTAAAATAGGATCAAAAAAGAAGGATTTCAAAAATTTATTTAAGAGTCTTAACCGAAAAAAGCAGGTAACTTAGCGTCTTTCTATCACTCATTTTGAGTTTTGAATACGCATTATGCTGATTTTACTGTAAAAAGAAAAATATAAAATCTCTGTGAATCTGAGTCACTGAGTCATGACTGTGAGTCACCTGACTCTGACTCAAGCTTCAGGAGTGATTATATAAGAGTCACTGAGTCAGGTTCACTGAGTCATTAAAATTCATGACTCTGACTCAGTGTGAAAATGGGAGTCAGTGAGTCATGACTCTGAGTCACCTGACTCTGACTCTGAAGAAAGTGGGAGTCATTCGGAATCCTAATCCCTACCGTCCGTGGAAAAATGCCGTACCCATCCAAATAAGTGTGCATATACAATGCTTTTTACCGAAAATAATGTTGCATGTCCAATATAATACAAATACAGTAAAGTTTGCTTATAAATGATTTGCACTATTAGTGTTTTGAATTTTATGAGCAAAACACTAGCGAAACTCACGGACTAATGCAATTTAAAATTATAAGGTGACGGGTCGTGACACTGAGGTAACTGCCCTGTGATTCTCCGTGCTATGTCCCTGGAAAAACTGAAAAATTATGTAACCCGTTAGGACCGAAGCTCGTGTAAACGATTACACGGCCGTGCAAAATTTTACACGGCAGAATTTACGTGTAAAAGTTTACACGCCCGTAGCAATGATGTCGGATTGACTATTCATTTAGTGTTCAGTTCCTGTTACCATCGAAGTAATCTATTTCCCTGTTCAACGAAAGTTACTTAATTTTTATAAATATTCTTTATTGACACACGTCATAAGTACGTGTTTTCTGGTTATTTAAATCAGTGTTCGATTAGAAGGTTGTCTGTATATTTCGGTCTCTTGATTTTAATCACTCAAATATTACATATGTAACTAGAAGTATACCCTTTACTAATATTAATTTTTTTCTCGTGAATCGGGAGGGCTGCGGTAACCCACGTAAGTCCTGCGAAAAACAAGAGGAGGCTGCGGGAACCCACGGGAGGGCTGCGAGGGGCAGTGGGAACCCACGGGAGGGCTACGAGGGAGCACTGGGAACCCACGGGAGGGCTGTGGCAACCAAAGGGATGCAAGCGGGTAGACTAGGGAGGGCTGCGGGAACACAGGTTTCCTGCATTAACATCATGCCAATACAATTTTTTTGTCTTCATTTTGGATACGAGTTATATATTGACAGTAGTCCTCTATTCCGGAAATTCCCAACATGGATTGGTCTGACAACGTAGTAAAAAAATGGCCGTGTAAATATTTACACGAGGTTCGGATATTTAGCTATACTTTTTATTTTCCCCGTGCCCATTGCCGTGAAAATTTTTACACGAGAAATTCGTGCTATTACGTATCAAAGCAATCTTATCGGGAATCAAGGCAAGCACATTGAAGAAAACGTAGTTGAGGTATACATGTGCGCCATTTATGGGACCTTAATGCAATTTTTCAAAGAAAACTTGATAAGTCCAAGCCCGTGTAAATAATTACACGCGAATCGGTTTTACAGGGATATGTGACTCTGAGTCACTGTCACTGTCTCGGCGTTTGAAAATACATGAATTAATATAATCNGGTTTTACAGGGATATGTGACTCTGAGTCACTGTCACTGTCTCGGCGTTTGAAAATACATGAATTAATATAATCTTCTTTTATTCTACAGTGAGTCTGAGTCACTCATTTATAACTCATGGACTAGGTAACCTTTGTGAATTTCCAAGTCATGCTTTTGTCACTTTAAAATTTGTGTCTGACAAAATGGCAAAATAAGTCACTAACCTGTGAATCTATGACTCTCATTGAAT
>NIPM01000440.1:92794-152036 GCA_002738285.1 Holacanthella duospinosa | reverse complement strand
GAATCAGATGAGGTTGTTATGAGGAATTAATGTAAACTGACTATGATAAGGTCAGTCAGTAACTCAATTTTTTTTTCAAAATTGATTTTTTGAGCTCTGATTACGCACAGGAAACAGAGATTTCTATATTACATAAGTTGTCATGGTGAGTTAAGAAAAAACAAAATATAAATTTTTGGTTTTAGGTTAGTTANATTTCTATATTACATAAGTTGTCATGGTGAGTTAAGAAAAAACAAAATATAAATTTTTGGTTTTAGGTTAGTTACGCCCGATTTATACTTAATGTCATTCGTCCTTCATTCGAATGAAATGCAGTATGATTGATGAATTTTGCAATAAATTTTGCAAAAATCTTAATTATCAAGGTAAATTCGTTTGCAAAATTTATTACAAAATTCATGAATCATACTGCATTTCATNCAAAAATCTTAATTATCAAGGTAAATTCGTTTGCAAAATTTATTACAAAATTCATGAATCATACTGCATTTCATTCGAATGAAGGACTAATGACATTAAGTATAAATCGGGCGTTACACTGAATATCATTTTCAAAACAATTACGAATTTCGAAACAAATCTTTTCTGGTTCCTTAACTTTGATATTATTGCTTGTTTGATTTTGTNCAAAACAATTACGAATTTCGAAACAAATCTTTTCTGGTTCCTTAACTTTGATATTATTGCTTGTTTGATTTTGTTGATTGTCATTTCTTCAAAAACTTCATTTTGAAAACAAAATTGAGTTACTGCTTAACCTTATCATAGCCAGTTTATGTTAATTCCTCATAGAAACTTTGGTTGTTAGGTTGTTAGGTTCTCTCTATGTTCTCTGCATCAACCTGCGTCATCATTAATTTCANATAGAAACTTTGGTTGTTAGGTTGTTAGGTTCTCTCTATGTTCTCTGCATCAACCTGCGTCATCATTAATTTCATCATTTCCTTACTAACGACTAGTAACTACTTTCATTAGATTAATTCCTTGTTTGATCACAAACAGATGGTGTTTTTTTTTTNCGACTAGTAACTACTTTCATTAGATTAATTCCTTGTTTGATCACAAACAGATGGTGTTTTTTTTTTTTTTTCATAAATTCAACCGTCACTTAATAAAATACTTTAATGAAAATTGTTTACGAATTATTGATTTAAAAAAATAAAAGCATGGCCCAAGTAGTGGCATGCATGGTCCTAAATAGTAGCTTGAGTGTTATTAATTGGGCAACTTTCGTACAGATCATTTTCTGCCTTGAGAGAACGAAAAATCTTGAAAACAGGGTTGGATTCAACCAAGAGGAGAAAGAATGGAGGGATTGAAAATTTCTAAGCTTTTTGACAGATTTCGCATCTTAAAAAATTTCTTTCGTTGTCCCAGGTCCGTGTTGGATTATTAGATTGTTAAGGTTAGTGTTATTAAGTTGCTAGGTTACTATTATTAGGTTGTTAGTGTTAGACTGTTAGATCCTTAACAACCTAATACTAACCCTAACAAAGCGAAACGACAACAACCGGTCTCCAAGGGACCCTTTATGGACCCTGGTCAAAGCGAAAGTTTGGATTATCGTTATACCCGTTATCGTATGTTTTTTTCAAATCGTCGTGTTTTCTTTTTTTTTATAAAGTTGTCACAACTTACTCTGAATTAGGTGATCAATACATACTTTTTTCTATCTTTTTCCTTACCTTTTTCCAAAAAAAAATAAAAATTTAGAAATGGTTTAACTCCTGCGACAATCGGAGTTCGTAATGAAAAGAAAAAGTATGTATTATATTTTCAAAAAAAAAAAACTTTTTTTTAACAGAGTGGAAAAAGCAATGACAAAGAAATGAAAAAGTATAGATTACCTTTCCAAACTTTTTCAGGATAATTAAAAAAAAACGGTTTTGGAAAAAGTATGAAACGGGCATTAGAGCCAGGGACATTTAAGATTGTTTATTGAGTCTCCATTGGAGACATGACATAAAAAAAACTTGTTGTGACAATGAAAAATGAACAAATTGTCAAATTATTATTAAATTTGACCTAATAAATGTCTCCACACACAGGCACAGGGCGAAATATTTCGCCTGTTGGTTTGGTGATGCTGTTGGTGTTAGTGATTTTTGATTTTTCCAAAAAATTTGAACCCCTTCTACTTCAACTACTATCTTAGGAATATTTTGTTTAATGTAGGTGATGTCACTGAGATTTTCAACGGAGCTATAGAATTTTGCTAAATGCTAAACCTAAAAGTATTGAAAATTTAGTGAGTGCGTTCTAGAAATTCAATATTTGCGATCATTAGAACACGAATTTATGATTTCTTTCCACTTCTGCATTAAAAATTTACTAAAATTCTGCCATATGTCAGTAATATAGACGTAAGCTAACTGCGACTTAAATTACAGTAACTTAAGTGGCATGTTGCTGAATTACGACGGAATTTTAGCGATTTTTGAATGGAGATATGAAAAATTTCCCCTTGTTTTTGACATTATTGCTTTTCCATTCGCTCTTCGTTAACATTATTCACTTCCTGGAATCTAATGTATTACTGCTTTTTTGCTGAGAGTTTCGAGAGAATTCTCAAATTTTGTTAAAGTTAAACCTGACAAATTATTTATTTTAAAGCTAAAACTGGATATCTTCTTTTGAGACGATATGCTAAGAGATTGACATTTTAAGGTTTCGACGTTTCAATCGTAGATTGATTTTTAAAACGCATACACTAACTTTAAAAAGGCGTGTAGCGTTTAGTTTCAACAAAATTCGAGAATTCCGTCGAAACTTTATGTAAAGCAAACGCAGTAATGCATTAATACATTTACTGAGTTTAGTTAGTGGGTTTCGACGGAGTTCTTGAATTTTTCTATTGCTAAACCGGGCAAAGATTTAGTGTTTGTTTTTATTTAGAAGTCAGTCTTTGCGGTGGTGCCCAGAGAATTGACCAAAAGAGAATTGACCAAAAGAGAATTGACCAAAAATGAATTGTCAATCTTTGCTGTGGTGTCTAGTGAATTGACCAAATGTGAATTGACCACAACATGAATTGACCACAACGTGAATTGACCTATACTGTGAATTAACCAACATTTGAATTGGTCAGCACGGTCAATTGACCAACATGTGAATTGTATAACAAATTGCAAAATTAAACAAAAACATTTGATCCATGATTTACTGCTGTTACATATCAACGATACTACCCTAAAATTTAATGGATAACATGCATGTTATACAAGCCTTTCGCGAAAAATTGTCTTACCTTATTTAATATTTTCCACTCATTTTAATTTCCAAAATTTATTAAAATCAATTCTACCAGATAGTCTTCTGTGAGTATTTGCTGACATAAATTGGTAATTCCAGATTTAAAAGTTGCATTTGGTAAAACCATTTTCAGCGTCAACAAAATTTTTAGCTTATTTTATAACTAAAATTTGATGTGTTATGCATGAGTGCATGTTATCTTGGTGAGAAATTTGAGTTTAGAACTAAAATTTAATCAGTAATGCATGAGGGTGTAGTATACATAAAGTACACATTATACGGAAATATTCTTACAAACATTTACTATTCAACGAAAAATTGAAACCCTAGTTTAAATCCTTTCATAAGTACAAAGTTTAAAAATACTACTCCTTTCAAAATTTCGAAATCATAATCAATTTCAAGTAAAAATATAAAACTTCAGTTCAATATCAAATTTATAATAGAACATTAAAACGCGTGAGACTTGATGTTTATCTCAAAAGGACGATAGAACAAAAAATTTCGTATAATGCGTAAGTATCGTTGATATGTTAATGCAGTAAATCATGAATCAACTTTCATGTATTTGCCATTTGTTGGACAATTCACGTGTTGGTCGATTTACGTGTTGATCAATCTACGGGTTTAGTCAATTCACCTGTTGGTCAATTCACTGTTGGCCAATATAGGCGTTGGTCAATTCACGTGTTGATCAATCCAGGAGTTTGATCAATTCACCTGTTGGTCAATTCATCTTGATGACCAATTCACGTGTTGGTCATTCCACGGGTTTGGTCAATTCAGCTGTTGGTCAATTCACCATGCTGGTAAATTCAGTGTTGGCCAATTAACTGTGCTGGTCAATTCACCGTGTAGGCCAATTTAGGTGTTGGTCAATTCACGTTGTTGGGTAATTCACTAGTTGGTCAATTCATGTGTTGGCCAATTAATATTTGTCAATTCACAAGGAACCCTTTCCGGTTATTAGGACAGGGAATTATGATTTTCTAAAAATGGACACTTTTGAATGTCCTTTTGAAACTTCAATCTCTTAGTATAGTCCATCTACAACAATTATAATGGCATTAGAAAGAGACTTTTGGCCCCATGTTCTTTGCTGGGAAAAGCAGCTGCCTTTATATTAATGAACAAGTGAATTTTTTACTAGATTATTTTGCGGGAAAGCTATCAACAGTTTTGAAAAGACGATTCAAAAATTAATAAATTAAGGCTCTACGATCACTACAACAAAACTTATGATTTTTTTTAAATTGAAATTTTTTGACGTTCTTTTGAGACGACTTATTTTCAAAAAATAATACCTTCTGATACATTGATAGTTGAGACTTGATTTAACCTCGTATCTTACTTCTCAGCAGTCTTTCTGAAACTGTATTTGTTTGCCCAGTAAAATTAAAACTATTAACCTTCCCTGCAAAAAATAGAAACCATATCTTCTTTCTCTAGCAAAAGGACATGGGCCAAAAGTCTCTTCGTTTGACTTTAAGATATGTAGATTGACTGTAAAACGTCTCAAAAGAACATCCAACAATTTCAATTTTCAAAATATTTTGCAACTTCTGTTCTAGTGATCATGGAGGCTTAATTTTTTCGAAGTTGTACTCCACTTTTCAATGCTTTAATTGAAACAGTTATAAATTTTTTTTTGTCAAATCTATCTAGTAAACTAAATATTTTTTTCAAAATTGTTAATATTTTTAGATAAAGCATTCGAAAGTAGGATAAGAAGCGGAAAAAATCAAGTCGCTGGAACCACTCGAACCTAATTAAAATGAGTCAGGCATAGGAATTTAAATCGCAGTAACTGAGGTGTTTTGCAGAACTACGAGAAAATTCGAGTGAATTTTGAATGGAAAAATGCAAATGTTTTTCCCTTGTTCGACATTTTGTTTTCTCGACTATCCTTCACTAACATATGCTTCAGTTTGTATGATTGAACACATTAATGTAGATGATGTCACTGAGATTTTCAACGGAGCTATAGATGTGAGAGTTAAAAGATTTCCACCACTCTATTGCAGACGCTTCAAGGAGGGTATCTTTTACAAACAAGGACTTCAGAAATGGTGAGGTATTTGCTTTTGTACGAATCATGTAGGAGTGTAATGCTAGTAAGCAGACAAAGTAGCAAACTGATGCATTCCACTAAGCTTAACTGCTATGTTAAATTGTACACCTCTTTCTATGATTTCATATAAATGCAGAGTCTAGCATTATAGTTAGTCATCAGTATCTTTCAACTACTGAAACAAGTGTAGTCTTGTGATTCCCTAAACGCTTTGTGGTATTCCATTTTTGAAGATCATATACACTGTCCAAATTGAAACCAATCGTATTTTGACAAAATGAATATAGTATTAATAACGGTTCTCATTTCCTTTGTCTCTGCAATCGACGCTAAAGTAAGTGCCATTTCGTTGGATAAAATCCAGTACCATATTAGTATGTAGAGAAACTCTCACCATTTTCTGCCGTCCGTAAAAAGAAATACTACGATTATGATTGGATTACCAATCCCTTGTCATTCCGGTCCACCTTCGTACACATATTGTATAGACTTGAGCATAAGACTTAATCCCCTCTGCTATAGTCATAAATGAGACAGTACACTCTTTACATGGTATTGGATGATCAGGGAGGAGGAGTTGTCCTGTGCTAATAGAAAGCACAGATGAGTTTCGGAGGTTTATTGAGATTGAAGACAGAATTCTGGAACTAGACTCTGTAGCACAATTGGTAGTGCGTTAGGTCCGGAGAACCTATGGCTTGGGATCATAACCCACCACAGAACATAATTTTGTGGCAATCCCTGTCTCAATCTCAAAGTGACGTGTCACGTACAGCATAATATGTTAGTGTTGTCCAAAATTTATTATTCAGTTCACTTTTAAATTTATTGTTCAGTTGGGAAATTTTAAAAACAAAAAATTAATAATGAGACAATCAATAGAAAAGCTCTAACCAGTTTCGTTGAAAGATTCAAATACTTGAAACTAAAATGAAGATGGTTATAGTTTGTGAATTTTATTTTTCGATTAGGATATTTAAATTAAGTTTGAATTATATCCCTTTCCTAAAAATTCGCTTAAATTTTTAGAACATTTTTGTAAAGTAATCGTATAACCTATTCTTAAAGAATACTTTTCACTTCATTGCAAAGAGAAAAATATTAATTTTTTTTCATTGTTAAAAGCTGTTAATTTCCAAACTGACTGAGTCTATTTTCAATAAATTTTAGCAAAATTTTTATACAACTAACCATAAAGTTAAAGTAGATATTTCATGAAAGCTAGAGATTATACATGTATGGAATCAAAATGCCATATAGTTTACATAGCAGGTAGTTTACATTTTCCAAAAAAAAAATTATTTTAGAAATTCTACTAAAATGATTCAGCCTGTACCAGGTAGATTTGGAAATTCGAAAATTGTAATGAAAAACAATAATTTTGAAAACTGAAAAAGGAACAAAAATTCGGAATGCAGAGGATACGTAGAGGATTGAAAAATTACCATTCCATTAATTTCTTTGTACGCTCTTCACTTAAATTTTCACAATTAACCTTGTTTTTACAATTACCAAATTTGTTTATAATTGTGAAAAATTTCTTTCAAGAATACAAATAAATCACTCAGGCCTTCTAACAGAGCAATTAACTGGACAAAGAATATATAACCTTAGTTGATTTTTTAGGAAAAGCGATCATTTTCATAAAAAAATTTTATTCAAATTCGGAAGAGTGAAAAAGAATTTCATAATAATTACAGAATATTATTAAATAATTTAATTTTTTTAAACAGGAATATTATGCTCTTTTTGAAGACGTACATCCCACTTGGCATATCTTTTACACTCTGAAAGTGAATTCCACCTCCACTGACACGGTATACACTGTTGATGAAGGGGAAAATGCAATTGTCCTAAAGCAATACATTATACCAATAACTGACTTGCTGAAGGTACTTCCAGAACCTTCACTCAATTTTCCTTTGAAGATATATCAGAAAACGTCTGGAAATGTGACCATTCTTAATTTTGATAAGTTACCAAATCCAATATTAGTAGCCCCAGGACATGTGATATCGGGCAACGAATTTTATTACACTATTGATGATATTAAGGGATGTGATGGAAATCCAATCAATATTCAAGATTACTATGGACGCGAAGTAAGTATTTATTCAAAGGAACCAACTCTGAATTACTTCAGAGATGGACATTAACAACAGAAAGATGAACTGTAATGATATAAAATTTTAAAATAAAAATTTTTCAAAAATAATCAACCACATAAAGTAATCCTATAGAAATTATACCAAAAGAGCTTATTAAAATTAAAGAATTTTTTTGTTACTCGCAGCCATCATCAACCAGGAAATTCTTATAATGCGACAATTTCATTTTGCATTAAACAGTTGAATTTAGTATTGTTATTGTTTAATGTCAGTTTCAAACTGTACATGATTGGTCAATAGTAAGAAATTCGTTATGGAAACTTAAATCCACTTTCAAACTAATAATGCTAATACTGAGAAGAAATGTCACGAAATTTTTTGATATTTGACGCGCCTAGTTTCAAAATATGTATAATTTTTGACATTATATTAAAAAAATTTAAAACTTTGAGTTTATCTAATATAAATTGATTATTTGATGTCAAATATTTAATATGTTTTCATCAGTAAACATAACATTCAAAGAATTTTATTTCATTTATTGCTAATATTTATTTTCTTTTTACAGGACTTGGAGATAAGTATTCCAGATTCTGGCTCTCTGTGGTTTGTTTCATGTAATATAGAAAAAAATAATGACACGTAAGTGACGGAAGGATTCATAAATAAAATTTAGTATCAAAGTTTACACCATTATTGGCTGTTTACAGGGAAACAGGAGGTAGTTTAGGAGCCATTAAGATTGTAATTAAATATGGAATTACAGAAGGTACAAATTTAGCTAGCACTAACCAAGGGAAGGATCTGATATCGATTAGGACTAGCAATAATCTGAAAGACCTGTATTTGAGAGGTTATCAACTAGCAAAAGTGTATTTCTGTGAACGAACTGAAGATAATATATGGAAAATTCCTCCTGCTGATAGAAAAACAAAGATTAAAAGTTTTACTATTTCCCAAATGGAGATAGTTTAAAAATTCAATTTCTACTAAATGTTAGATGAAACCTATCGTTCTAGTAGTGCGCATCTGATTTAGTAATGTTTTCAAAAATTTCCTGTTATTTAATAAAATGACAAAAATTTGGCATCATAATGCTCGAGAGGTCTTTAGAGCTAAATCTCTTCCATGATTTGTTAAGTATAGTAAAGTTAAAAGGTTCACCGTGCCAGAATTCTTTCCACAGAAGAAGTTTCAGACCGTTGCGTCTCCTTTTCCATTCTCGAGTAGAATTTTTCGGTGTAAAAATTATGCTCGGAATACTATATTTTTTTTTCGATTGAAGAAATTTACTTCTTTTTTATGTTATCAATAGCTATGCTTCACTGGACACTAGAATCTNTTTTTTTTTCGATTGAAGAAATTTACTTCTTTTTTATGTTATCAATAGCTATGCTTCACTGGACACTAGAATCTAAAACAATATTTTCATGTGTCATACTTTCCAAACGTCGTAATTTTCGGTCTGTGGTTTTGACACCATGTTTTACTGCACTGTGGAATACAAATGATATTTGAGTTGTCCAAGGTTCCATCTTCTGACTTGTCTCGATACTATTCCATTTTATAATAGTACAAAGACCCTTAGATATGTATTTTTTGATATTTATAAATAGNGACTTGTCTCGATACTATTCCATTTTATAATAGTACAAAGACCCTTAGATATGTATTTTTTGATATTTATAAATAGAAAAAAAAATTCTTATACAGTAGTCCACGGATATAAGATCTTTATTTTGCAACGACAAATCTGGGTTTTATAAGAGTGGTTGTCTTAAAACGGATATAGTATATGGATGTAGTAATCATTCATTGACTTCATTAAATGAGTTTTTCATTTTACTTAATTTCATTATGTAGATTTTTAACAAAAACGGCCTATAAGGCATGAGTAATATACAAGTGAATTAATATTTGTTNAATTTCATTATGTAGATTTTTAACAAAAACGGCCTATAAGGCATGAGTAATATACAAGTGAATTAATATTTGTTTCATTACTTATACTATTTTTATATTTAAAGTACTGAAAGTATAAAATGCTTAACTTTTCTTAATAAATAANTGTTTCATTACTTATACTATTTTTATATTTAAAGTACTGAAAGTATAAAATGCTTAACTTTTCTTAATAAATAAATTATTCTCACACACCGTTACTGCCACTGCCAATTTTTCTTTGAATGTGCTGAAACTTTACTAATATCACTGGACAGTAGTTATTGTAAACAGTTCAACAATACATTTTAAACATAACATGATAGCAGATCGTGGTGGCTTTGTAACAGTTACAGCATTTCGAATAGCTTAAAGTTAATCCAGAATACTCAACTAGAAAGTGAGCAATTGTTCTGAAGAACAAGGATTGTAACCATAGTCCAAAAGTTTTGTTGGAAATTGTAAGTGAAGAAATTACAAGTGTCCTGTTGCTAATAGTATATTGATATAGAGTAAGATCTGTATATTGATTTTGACTTTCCTCCGATAAATCGGACGCTGCAGATGTTAGAAGCCGACCCGTTTGACCTCATGAAAAAATCAAGAGGCAAGACATGCCGAATAAAGTATACTGGGCTAAGGAACATCATCTTGACGAATGGGATTTCATACAATTAAAACCACATCATGGTTCGAACTATGTCTACTGCCCCAACAACACGTTGAGTCTCCGCGGGAGGTCTGAGCCATATCCGAACGAAGTGTTTGTCATCTCTATTGGACTCAGCTTCAAAGTAAATAATATGGAGTACCAAGGCTCCCAAGTACATCTGGATCATATGGAAACAATTGACCCACTGTTCACCCTTTGGGCGAATTGGCACCTCCTACCAACTGTCAACGTTAGGACTTTGATAAAAAAATAAGAATTCCCTGAAGAAATTACAATACTGCCATCAGAATTTCAAATCAGCCCATTTTGGTATGTGATCGTTGGAGGTTGTATAATGGTAGCATTGGTCATCTTCACAAGCGGAGCTACTCTTTACTTCTAGAAGAAGGTTTATACAATCTCTGTCATCACTCAGCCCGCCAGGCTGCCCGATCCCCCAGAAGTTATTGAAATGTCAAAAATTTCTACTTGAGTTTAAGGGAAAGTGTTTGGATTAAGCTTAAGATCATGACTCATTGTAATGAGTAATCTCAAGTAAGTTTTAGAAATTTTGAAAGTTTGTTTAGTTTACCTCTATTGATAAGTCCAGTACAAACTGGTTTAATGCTTAAGGTTTATTTTGACCTATGTGTCATAATTTCAAAGTTTCTTTGGGAAAACTGAAAAAGTAACCTTTCTGAAAGTATAAAATGCCTTACTTTTTTTAATAAATTTGTTATTCTCACACACCGTTACTCTGCCCAATTTTTCTTTGAATGTGCTGAAACTTTACTAAGATCACTGGACAGTAGTTGTCAACAGTTCAACAATACATTTTAAACATAACAGTAATGGTCCATCTTACCTCACTGAGCGTGACGTTGTTTCATTTGATTGTTATTGGTTTCCTCACTACAATTGTTTGTATTATTAGAATTTTCGGCAAAGTCCAAAAATGAAAAGTTCACTTAATTGTATTTTCCTCGGACTCACAATTTGTGACAGTACTCACTTTCAATACACCCATAATCTTCTCTAAATCTGCGATTTCAGGGTACTTTGACATTGGACTTAGCTATTCATCTTTAATTGAGTATACGACTCCTATGCTCTATGCTTTTGGAATGACAGGTATATATTTTGAAATAAAATTAATTTAAAAAATAAACAATATTTTTTACCAGGTTAGACGTCATAAGATTTCAACATCAGGAAGATCGTTGATAAAAAAATAAAAAATGAGGGTCCCAATACACTTCCTTGAATCAGTCCAATCAAAAGGTCTTTCACTTCTGAATGTCTTCCATTTAGGTCAATATGTCAGACTTTAATGTGTCAAAGTGCCTCAAAATTCCGCAAACAATCACACTTTTTTATCTGAATACACTGCATTTCTTTCTTTCAATGAAATTATGTTTTAAAAGAAGAACACTTAAAAGCTATAAAACAACAATGTAATAGGACTAGAAGAACAAAAACTCAAATTCTTTATGACAATGAATAGAGGAATTAACCGACGTATTTAGAAAACGCATAATTTTTATTTCATACCGCATAGTCCTATAGCAATATTTTGCATAATCGGAGCGTCTCTGATTATTAGTATTTGATATATACTCCTTTGTTAATTACACAAAGGATTTAAGTCAGGTGAATATGGAGGCAACTGAATAACAGGGAAAAAGTGGCACCTTGCACCGTCCTGCATAAATGTAACATTTCCATTTCCCAAGATGCCAAAAATATAACCAGAAATTCTTCCAAATGTTTCTGGTATTCCAGTGCGTCGGAGTGCCCCAAGACCTGAGATAACGTCGATGACTATTTCAAAAAGATTTCAAAAAGTTCTTTCTCCACTACTCAACTTTCGTACACATTTGAAATGCTGAACTTTGACTAAAGATTTGAGACCTTTTGACCTAAGAAAACATTTTTAATTTTTACGTTGATGATACGGCACACGGTTGAATTAAGTTGATTAATTTTTTGATAAGTAGTTTTACTGGTGCGTCTGGGTCAATCCAACCTTGGAAAAATCAAAAACGAATCTCTCAACTTCCTGGTCAATTAATTTTCAAGGATTTATAACTTTTGTTCTAGCAATTGTATAGATTGATTCTAAGAACCCGTACATTTAAATCCTTTGTCAGGTTTAACCTTAACAGAATTTTGAGAATTCCGTCGAAACTCTCAGCAAAAACACGGTAGTACATTAGATTCCAGGAAGGTACTAATTTTGACAAAGGTTAATGGAAAAGCAACAATGTCCACAACAAGCGGAAACTTTCTCCGTTCAAAAATTGTTAAAATTTTATCCTCTCTGAAATCATTAGAACCAATCACTAGAACCAACGCGAAAAAAGTGATTCATAGAAACCTATTAAATCGCAGTAACTTAAGTGATAAGTTGCTGGACTACGACGGAATTTTAGCGAATTTGAATGGAGATAATGAAGAGAATCCCCTTATTTTCGACATAGTTGCTTTTCCATTCACTCTTTGTCAACATTATTCACTTCCCGGAATCTAATGTATTACTGCGTTTTTGCTTAGTTTTGACGGAATTCTCTAATTTTTTTTTTGAAAGTGAAATCTGACAAAGCATTTAAACGTATGGGTTCTAAGATTCAATCTATGGGATCACTAAGAACAAAAGTAATGAATTTTTGTGCAATTCACAAAATCAAATCAAAACTTCATCTAAACAGTATTAGTATGACATAACTCAATCAAAGAAATAATCACATCGATATTAGCATGCACAGCATGTTAAGGTCGATGATGGCAGTAGCTTTGAATGGGTTTTGAATCACTCANTCCTTTTGAAACTTCAATTTCTTAGTACAGTCCATCTAATAATCATAAAGGCATATGGAAGATACTTTTGACCACGGCCCGACGACACATTTTCCTATTGTGTTGTTTAGGCTAAGCAGTGTGCTATGGTTACCGGTCTTGGATCGGTGCCATTCCTTGAGCTAGACTAAGTGTCTAGCACTGGTAAAAGAGCTGTTTCTGTTGGTTTTTCAGTCCTTAAGCACTTTGACAAGAAATGGAGCCAGACTGCTGTATCTTCATGATTAAGAGTCTAGAGCCATGCCATGATATTCAAAGATGCCGATAAGGTTTCCCAACAGAGTAAGACAAATGGCAATAGCTCACCCCGNAATGTCAATAGCTCACCCCCTTTCATGTAAAGTAGGTAAAGTATGCGTAGTAGTAGATCCACGCTACCAGAAGCCTGAAAAGGTTGTGTACACGTGCACGTAAAAAGAGCGGGGCCTGGTTCGAGGCAGCAGAAATACCGAAAAGCCAGTCTGCGGGATTTCCAGATAAAGTCCCTATCATATTGATTGGGCGAAACCCAATAAGTCAAATAAACTTCCAAAAAAAAATATGGAAGATACTTTTGGCCCATGCTTTTTACAGAAGAAAGCAGCTGCCTTTATGTTGATGGACAAGTAAATTTTTTACTGGAATTTTTTTCAGCAAAAGTATTAACCGTTTTCGAAAGACGATTCAAAATAAAAAAAATTAAGGCTCTACGATCACTTTGAACAAAACTTATGATTTTTTTTAAATTGAAATTTTTCCAAAATCCAAATATTTTAATTTTCAAAAAATACTTTCTGAAGCTGTATATTTTCCCCCAAAAAATAACAAATAAAAACCTACCCTGTAAAAAATAGCAACCATATCTTCTTTCTCCAGCAAAAGGACATAGGCGAAATGTTTCCTCCTTTGCCTTTAAGATTTGTAGATTGACTGTATAACGTCTCAAAAGATCATCCAACAATTTCAATTTTCAAAATATTTTGCAACTTCTGTTCTAGTGATCATGGAGGCTTAATTTTTTCGAAGTTGTACTCCACTTTTCAATGCTTTAATTGAAACAGTTATAAAATTTTTTTTGTCAAATCTATCTAGTAAACTAAATATTTTTTTCAGAATTGTTAATATTTTTAGATAAAGCATTCGAAAGTAGGATAAGAAGCGGAAAAAATCAAGTCGCTGGAACCACTGTTGATATGCTAAAGCAGTAAATCATGAATCAATTTTCATGCATATTTTTGCCATTTGTTAGTCAATTAGCGTGTTGGTCAAGGGAAAGCAGCTGCCTTTATGTTGATGACAAGTGATTTTTTTACTGGAATTTTTCTCAGAAAAAGTATTAACCGTTTTCGAAAGACGATTCAAAATTAAAAAAAATTAAGGCTCTACGATCACTTTGAACAGAAGTTATGATTTTTTTTAATTGAAATTTTTCCAAAATCCAAATATTTTAATTTTCAAAAAATAATAACTTCTGATACATTGATAGTATAGACTTGATTTTTCCAACCTCGTGTCTTGCTTTTCAACGGTTTTTCTAAAACTGTATATTTTTCCCCAAGGAAATAAAAAATAAAAACCTACCCTGTAAAAAATAGCAACCATATCTTCTTTCTCCTTTCTCCAGCAAAAGGACATGAGCCAAATGTTTCCTCCTTTGCCTTTAAGATTTGTAGATTGACTGTTCAACGTCTCCAAAGAACATCCAACAATTTCAATTTTCAAAATATCTTGCAATTTCTGTTCTAGTGATCTAGAAGGCTTAATTATTTTGAAGTTGTACTCCACTTTCCAATGCTTTAGTTGAAACTCTTTTAAACTTTTTTTTTGTCAAATCTATCTAGTAAACTAAATATTTTTTTCAAAATTGTTAATATTGTTAGATAAACCATTCGAAAGTAGGGTAAGAAGTGGGAAAAGTCGAGTCCCTGGAACCACTCGGACCTAATTAAAATGAGTCAGTCATAGGAATTTAAATCGCAGTAACTGAGGTGTTTTGCAGAATTACGAGAAAATTCGAGTGAATTTTGAATGGAAAAATGCAAATGTTTTTCCCTTGTTCGACATTTTGTTTTCTCGACTGTCCTTCACTAACATATGCTTCAGTTTGTATGATTGAACACATTAATGTAGATGATGTCACTGAGATTTTCAACGGAGCTATAGACTTTTTGCTAATGCTAAACCTAAAAGTATCGAAAATTTAGTGAGTGCATTCTAGAAATTCAATCTTTGCGATCATTAGAACACGAATTTATGATTTCTTGAACGCTTATAGGAGTGTGCAGTAGTCCATCCGTTTGCGTTTGATTTCCCAACGATTGTGTTGTGTACCTTACAGGCAAACCTAAGTTAACACTGTCTTACTTCACCTCTATATCTCTTTGTTATTTAATTCCCATCTGTTTCAAGGATAAATAACTTTACCTTTTTAGGTTTACCTGAATAATATGTTGTTGCTTTTTAGAGGAGAGGGCGAAATGTGTATTGATTTGGACACACGACACCGTTCACGCCGACCAAGGCGATAGGTCTTATTTCTGAGTCTCCAACAAACAGCGTTAATGTGTGGATTAACTTTCAAAAACTGTGCTAACAAGTTTGACTAACTTTAATTAAATTGCTAACTTTAATTTGAATCAGCATACATATTTCCTTTTCTATGAATCATGTAGTAGTGTAATTCTAGTAAGCAAACTGATGCATTCCACTAAGCTTGACTGCTTCACCTCAACTTTCATATAAATACAGATGCAGTGATCAGTTTCTTCCAACAGCAGTATTTTTCAACTACTGAAACAAGTCTACAGCCCTGTGAATCCCTAATCGCTTTGTGGTATTCCATTTTTGAAGATTATATACACTGTCCAAATTTATACCAGGCGTAATTTGAAAAAATGAATATAGTATTAATCACGGTTCTTATTTTTTGCTTTGTCTCTACAATTGACGCTAAAGTAAGTGCCATTTTGTTTGATAAAATCCAGTATCATACTCAAATCATAATTACAATTTTTATATAACACTGCAGAAACAGTGATATGAAAAATGACTAAAAACTCCTACTGATATGTACAGAAACTCTCACCATTTTCTGCCGTCCGTAAAAAGAAATACCATGATTATGATTGGATTACCAATCCCTTGTCATTCCGGTCCACCTTCGTAAATATTGTGGAGACTTGAGCATAAGACTCAATCCCCTCTGCTGTAGTCATAAATGTGACAGTAGACTCCTTACCTTGCAAAGAATGATTAGGAAGGAGTTGTCCTGTGCTAATGGAAAACACTGGTGAGTTTCGGAGTTGCATTGAGATTGAAGTCAGAATTCTGGAACTATTATAGAACCAACTAAACTTTACGTTGCGTGTGCGTAAATTTTCACGGACTGACTAAAAAACTTACCAGTAAGGTTGACCGAATTCCTTACCACAACTAAAACATTAACCTTCTTATTCAGACGTGGGAACGTCTGTTTCTGGTTCACTTTCACTGGCGAGAGTGATAACTAAGCTTACACAGCATAGTTCAGCCACCAATTGGTTAATACGGTTGGATTCTACCAAAGGAGCAGGAGTAATTTTTTTTTGTTTTTCTGCATAAGGGTAAGTACAAAAAATTTCTTCTAAGTAAAATTTTATTTTCAACTCATATATGACCGACGAAATGACCTAAACAAAAGTTGTACAGCATGTTAAGGTGAGTAATATTTCCCTATGGTGATTTTTTCTGTGATGACCCAGCGAGGTCACAGGTCAAGATCAAACCCCGGGTCTCCTATAAGCGATAAATTTACATTAATAGAAGTTGTTCAGAATGTTGAACTGAGTAACTTTTCTCTGACATATTTTTTCTGAAATGACCCATCGAGGTCACAGGTCAAGGTGAAACCTCTGGTCTCTCACAAGTGATGATATGACCTAAATAAAAGTTGTTCAGAATGTTAAACATGAGTAACTGTTCCATGTGAAATTTTTTCCTGTTATGATCCATCGAGGTCACAGGTCAAGGTCAAACTAAATTAAGAAAAAGGTAATGCTTACCTACTAGAACTGGATACACATTGGGAATATAAGCAGAAAAAGTTACTCGGTTTAACATTCTGAACAACTTTTATTTGGATCATTTCATCACTTGTGAGAGACCAAAGGTTTGACCTTGACCTGTGACTTCTATGGGTCATTTCAGAAAAAATTTCTTAGAGAAAAGTTACTCAGTTTAACAGTCTGAATAACTTCAATTAGTGTTAATTTATCACTTATAGGGGACCCAGGTTTTGACCTTGAACTGCGACCTCGATGGGTCATCACAGAAAAATTAACCACAAGGAAATATTACTCAGCTTAACATGTTGTACAACTTTAGTTTAGGTCATTTTATCGGTCATATAGAACTTAAAAAAAAATTTAACTTGGAAACAAATTTTTGTACTCACCCTTATGGAGAAAAACTTAGAAAAATTTACTGCTGCCCCGTTGGTAGAATCCAACCATATTAACCAATTGGTGGCTGAACTATGCTGTGTAAGCTTAGTTATCACTCTCGCCAGTGAAAGTGAACCAGAAACAGACATTTCCACGTCTGAAGAAGAAGTTTAATGTTTTAGTTGTGGTAAGGAGTTCGGTCAACCTTACTGGTAAGTTTTTAAGTCAGTCCGTGAAAATTTACGCACACGCAACGTAAAGTTTAGTTGGTTCTACAATAGGCTCTGTAGCACAATTGGTAGTGGGTTAGGTCCGAAAAACCTATGGCTTGGGATGATAACCCACCAGAGATCATAATTTTGTGGCAATCCCTGTCTCAATCTCAAAGTGGCGTGTCATAGAAAAACTCAACTATCCACCCAAATATTAATAGTGGGGTATGTAGCGATAGCTACAAAGTATTCTAACCCGTTTCGTTGAAAGATTCGAATACTTGAAACTAAAACAAAGATGGCTACAGTTTGTGAGAATTTGATATTTAAATTAGGTTTGAAATATACGCCTTTCCTGAAAATTCACTTTACTTTTTAGAACAAATCAAAGTAACATTTTGGTAAATTAATCCTATAACATATACTTAAAGAATACATCTCATTTCCTTTCAAAGAAAGAAATTTTAATTTCTTTTTATTCTAAAAAGTTGATAATTTGCAAGCTGAGTCCATTTTCTCTAAATCTTAACAAAAATTTTATACAACTAAACATAAAATTAAATTAGACATTTCATGAAAGCTAGAGATTACACATGTACGGTATCAAAATTTTATATAGTTTGCATAAGCTTAATACATAGGTAGGATACATTTTCCAGAAAAAAATTGTTTTAGAAATCCTACTAAAATAATTCAATCTTTTCCATGGTAGACATGAAAATTCGAAAATTGTAAATAAAAAAATTTTTTTTTTGGAAACTAAAAAGCCACATAAATTCAAATTGCGAAGGGGATTGCAAAATGACCATGGTTTCTTTGTAATGCTCTTCACTTAAATTATATCAATTATCTTGTTTTTATAATTCTCACATTTGTTTATACTAGTTGTGAAAATTTTCTTTCGAGAATACAAATAAATCACTCCAGGCCTTCTAACAGATCAATTAACTGGACAAAGAGTATAAAATCGTAGCTGATTATATTTTGAATTCAATTGTGAAAAAAAAAATTAAGAAAAACAATCATTTCCGTAAAATTTTTAATTCAAAACGGAAGAGTTAAAAACAATTTTATAATAATTCACATAAGATGTCCCTATTATTAAATAATTTAATTTTTTTTTCAAACAGGAATATTATGCTATTTTTGGATACAACGTAAATAATTGTTGCGACGTGTTTTTCACTTTGAAAGTGAGTTCCTCCTCCAATGAGAAGATATACGACGTTGATGAAATGGAAAATGGAATTGCCCTAGAACAACGCATTGTAACAGCATTATACTTGAAGGAATTCATTCCCAATTTTTCCAATAGTCCAATGAATATATATAGGAAAAAGTCTACAAATATCACCAATCTTAATTGGGATGAGTTACCAAATCCAATATTTGTAGCCCCACGACGTAAGATCGAGGATAACGAATTTAATTACACTATTGATGATGTTTTCACGGGATTTGATAAAAATCCAATCAATATTCAAGATTACGTTGGACGCGAAGTAAGTATTTATTCAAAGGAACCAACTGTGAAATACTTCAGAGATGGACATTAACAATAAAAAGATGAACTATAATAATTTAAAATAAAAAATAAAAAGATTTCAAAAATAACAAACCACATAAAGTGATCCTATAGAAATAATACCAAAAGAGCTAAATGTAAAGAAATTTTTTTGTTAATCGCATTCATCATCAACCTGGAAATTCTTAAAATTCGACAATTTCATTTTCCATTAAAGAGTTGAATTTAGCTTAATTTTATTGTCAATTTCAAACTGCATGATTGGTAAATAGTAAGAAATTTATTATGAAAATTTAAATCCTTTCAAACTAATATGTATGTATGCCTAGTTTCAAAATATGTATAATTTTTTAGATATTATATTTAAAAAATTTTAAACTTTGTCAAAATTCTAATTGTTCTAATGTTCTAATGTCAAACATTTAATATATTTTCATCAGTAAACATGACATTCAAAGAATTTTATTTCATTTATTGCTAATAATTAATTTGTTTTTACAGGACTTGGAGATAAATATTGGAAATTCTCGAACGCCGTATATTGTTTCATGTAATGTAGTAGAAAATAATGAGGTGTAAGTGACGGAAGGATTCATAGATAGAATTTAATATCAAAGTTTACACCATTATTGCTTGTTTACAGGGACACAGGAAATAGTTCAGGAAGCATCAAGATTGTAATTAAATACATAATTACTGAAGGTACAAATTTAGATGCTCTTAACCTGAATAACCAACGGATCGCCTGCAAGAGTAGGATGAAGGTGAATATTATGCCTCTTTCAATGGTAAAGAAAAACCAAGTGTATTTATGTGACCGAACTGAAGATAATATATGGAAAATTCCTCCTGCTGATACAAAAACAGTGATTGAAAGTTTCACTAATTTCCAAATGGAGATAAAAAATTTAATTTCTACTTAGTGTTACATGAAATCTATCGTTTTAATAGTGCGCATCTGATTTAGTAATGTTTTGAAAAATTTCCGGTTATTTAATAAAATGACGAAAATTTGGCATCATAATGCTCGAGAGCTCTTTAGAGCTAAATGTCTTACATGATTTGTTAAGTATAGTAAAGTTAAAAGGTTCACCGTGCCAGAATTCTTTCCACAGTAGAAGTTTCAGACCGTTGCGTCTCCTTTTCCATTCTCCAGTAGAATTTTTCGGTGTAAAAATTATGCTCGGAATACTATATTTTTTTTCGATTGAAGAAATTTACTTCTTTTTTATGTTATCAATAGCTATGCTTCACTGGACACTAGAATCTAAAACAATATTTTCATGTGTCATACTTTCCAAACGTCGTAATTTTCGGTCTGTGGTTTTGACACCATGTTTTACTGCACTGTGGAATACAAATGATATTTGAGTTGTCCAAGGTTCCATCTTCTGACTTGTCTCGATACTATTCCATTTTATAATAGTACAAAGACCCTTAGATATGTATTTTTTGATATTTATAAATAGGAAAAAAAATTCTTATACAGTAGTCCACGGATATAAGATCTTCATTTTGCAACGACAAATCTGGGTTTTGTAAGAGTGGTTGTCTTATAACGGATATAGTATATGGATGTAGTAATCATTCATTGACTTCTTTAAATGAGTTTTTCAGTTTACTAAATTTCATTATGTAGATTTTTAACAAAAACGGCCTATAAGGCATGAGTAATATACAAGTGAATTAATATTTGTTTCATTACTTATACTATTTTTATATTTAAAGTACTGAAAGTATAAAATGCTTAACTTTTCTTAATAAATAAATTATTCTNAGTTATTCTCACACACCGTTACTCTGCCCAATTTTTCTTTGAATGTGCTGAAACTTTACTAAGATCACTGGACAGTAGTTATTGTAAACAGTTCAACAATACATTTTAAACATAACATGATAGCAGACCGTGGTGGCTTTGTAACAGTTACAGCATTTCGAATAGCTTAAAGTTAATCCAGAATACTCAACTAGAAAGTGAGCAATTGTTCTGAAGAACAAGGATTGTAACCATAGTCCAAAAGTTTTGTTGGAAATTGTAAGTGAAGAAATTACAAGTGTCCTGTTGCTAATAGTATATTGATATAGAGTAAGATCTGTATATTGATTTTGACTTTCCTCCGATAAATCGGACGCTGCAGATGTTAGAAGCCGACCCGTTTGACCTCATGAAAAAATCAAGAGGCAAGACATGCCGAATAAAGTATACTGGGCTAAGGAACATCATCTTGACGAATGGGATTTCATACAATTAAAACCACATCATGGTTCGAACTATGTCTACTGCCCCAACAACACGTTGAGTCTCCGCAGGAGGTCTGAGCCATATCCGAACGAAGTGTTTGTCATCTCTATTGGACTCAGCTTCAAAGTAAATAATATGGAGTACCAAGGCTCCCAAGTACATCTGGATCATATGGAAACAATTGACCCACTGTTCACCCTTTGGGCGAATTGGCACCTCCTACCAACTGTCAACGTTAGGACTTTGATAAAAAAATAAGAATTCCCTGAAGAAATTACAATACTGCCATCAGAATTTCAAATCAGCCCATTTTGGTATGTGATCGTTGGAGGTTGTATAATGGTAGCATTGGTCATCTTCACAAGCGGAGCTACTCTTTACTTCTAGAAGAAGGTTTATACAATCTCTGTCATCACTCAGCCCGCCAGGCTGCCCGATCCCCCAGAAGTTATTGAAATGTCAAAAATTTCTACTTGAGTTTAAGGGAAAGTGTTGGATTAAGCTTAAGATCATGACTCATTGTAATGAGTAATCTCAAGTAAGTTTTAGAAATTTTGAAAGTTTGTTTAGTTTACCTCTATTGATAAGTCCAGTACAAACTGGTTTAATGCTTAAGGTTTATTTTGACCTATGTGTCATAATTTCAAAGTTTCTTTGGGAAAACTGAAAAAGTCACCTTTCTGAACTTTTCTTAATAAATTAGTTATTCTCACACACCGTTACTCTGCCCAATTTTTCTTTGAATGTGCTGAAACTTTACTAAGATCACTGAACAGTAGTTTTCAACAGTTCAACAATACATTTTAAACATAACAGTAATGGTCCATCTTACCTCACTGAGCGTGACGTTGTTTCNCTGGTTTAATGCTTAAGGTTTATTTTGACCTATGTGTCATAATTTCAAAGTTTCTTTGGGAAAACTGAAAAAGTAACCTTTCTGAAAGTATAAAATGCCTTACTTTTTTTAATAAATTTGTTATTCTCACACACCGTTACTCTGCCCAATTTTTCTTTGAATGTGCTGAAACTTTACTAAGATCACTGGACAGTAGTTGTCAACAGTTCAACAATACATTTTAAACATAACAGTAATGGTCCATCTTACCTCACTGAGCGTGACGTTGTTTCATTTGATTGTTATTGGTTTCCTCACTACAATTGTTTGTATTATTAGAATTTTCGGCAAAGTCCAAAAATGAAAAGTTCACTTAATTGTATTTTCCNTCAACAGTTCAACAATACATTTTAAACATAACAGTAATGGTCCATCTTACCTCACTGAGCGTGACGTTGTTTCATTTGATTGTTATTGGTTTCCTCACTACAATTGTTTGTATTATTAGAATTTTCGGCAAAGTCCAAAAATGAAAAGTTCACTTAATTGTATTTTCCTCGGACTCACAATTTGTGACAGTACTCACTTTCAATACACCCATNAAATGAAAAGTTCACTTAATTGTATTTTCCTCGGACTCACAATTTGTGACAGTACTCACTTTCAATACACCCATCATCTTCTCTAAATCTGCGATTTCAGGGTACTTTGACATTGGACTTAGCTACTCATCTTTAATTGAGTATACGACTCCTATGCTCTATGCTTTTGGAATGACAGGTATATATTTTGAAATAAAATNTTCATCTTTAATTGAGTATACGACTCCTATGCTCTATGCTTTTGGAATGACAGGTATATATTTTGAAATAAAATTAATTTAAAAAATAAACAATATTTTTTACCAGGTTAGACGTCATAAGGTTTCAACATCAGGAAGATCGTTGATAAAAAAATAAAAAATGAGGGTCCCAATACACTTCCTTGAATCAGTCCAATCAAAAGGTCTTTCACTTCTGAATGTCTTCCATTTAGGTCAATATGTCAGACTTTAATGTGTCAAAGTGCCTCAAAATTCCGCAAACAATCACACTTTTTTATCTGAATACACTGCATTTCTTTCTTTCAATGAAATTATGTTTTAAAAGAAGAACACTTAAAAGCTATAAAACAACAATGTAATAGGACTAGAAGAACAAAAACTCAAATTCTTTATGACAATGAATAGAGGAATTAACCNACTGCATTTCTTTCTTTCAATGAAATTATGTTTTAAAAGAAGAACACTTAAAAGCTATAAAACAACAATGTAATAGGACTAGAAGAACAAAAACTCAAATTCTTTATGACAATGAATAGAGGAATTAACCGACGTATTTAGAAAACGCATAATTTTTATTTCATACCGCATAGTCCTATAGCAATATTTTGCATAATCGGAGCGTCTCTGATTATTAGTATTTGATATATACTCCTTTGTTAATTACACAAAGGATTTAAGTCAGGTGAATATGGAGGCCACTGAATAACAGGGAAAAAGTGGCACCTTGCACCGTCCTGCATAAATGTAACATTTCCATTTCCCAAGATCCCAAAAATATAACCAGAAATTCTTCCAAATGTTTCTGGTATTCCAGTGCGTCGGAGTGCCCCAAGACCTGAGANGCCAAAAATATAACCAGAAATTCTTCCAAATGTTTCTGGTATTCCAGTGCGTCGGAGTGCCCCAAGACCTGAGATAACGTCGATGACTATTTCAAAAAGATTTCAAAAAGTTCTTTCTCCACTACTCAACTTTCGTACACATTTGAAATGCTGAACTTTGACTAAAGATTTGAGACCTTTTGACCTAAGAAAACATTTTTAATTTTTACGTTGATGATACGGCACACGGTTGAATTAAGTTGATTAATTTTTTGATAAGTAGTTTTACTGGTGCGTCTGGGTCAATCCAACCTTGGAAAAATCAAAAACGAATCTCTCAACTTCCTGGTCAATTAATTTTCAAGGATTTATAACTTTTGTTCTAGCAATTGTATAGATTGATTCTAAGAACCCGTACATATAAATCGTTTGTCAGGTTTAACCTTAACAGAATTTTGAGAATTCCGTCGAAACTCTCAGCAAAAACACGGTAGTACATTAGATTCCAGGAAGGTACTAATTTTGACAAAGGTTAATGGAAAAGCAACAATGTCCACAACAAGCGGAAACTTTCTCCGTTCAAAAATTGTTANAATTTTGACAAAGGTTAATGGAAAAGCAACAATGTCCACAACAAGCGGAAACTTTCTCCGTTCAAAAATTGTTATAATTTTATCCTCTCTGAAATCATTAGAACCAATCACTAGAACCAACGCGAAAAAAGTGATTCATAGAAACCTATTAAATCGCGCAGTAACTTAAGTGTTAAACGTATGGGTTCTAAGATTCAACCTTTGGGATCACTAAGAACAAAAGTAATGAATTTTTGTGCAATTCACAAAATCAAATCAAAACTTCATCTAAACTGTATTAGTATGACATAACTCAATCAAAGAAATAATGACATCGATATTAGCATGCACAGCATGTTAAGGTCGATGATGGCAGTAGCTTTGAATGGGTTTTGAATCACTCANGACATCGATATTAGCATGCACAGCATGTTAAGGTCGATGATGGCAGTAGCTTTGAATGGGTTTTGAATCACTCAAGAAAGTATAAATAGAGAACCCCATCAACGTAGAAGGATCTCACTTCGAGATCAGGTTTCATAACAACATGAGAATCACTTCTTATCTGGATAATAAAAACTCTTCGTCAACTATGAATCACATCAGCTAATCATCAATTATTGAACCATCAGCAATAATAATCGATTAGGATAAAAGATNGTCAACTATGAATCACATCAGCTAATCATCAATTATTGAACCATCAGCAATAATAATCGATTAGGATAAAAGATCCTAACAACTGTTTTAATCATGACAATATGATATGGTTTTAGATACATAGTCACACATTATTTTAAAACCAAAGGAGTAGTAGATTTTTAGCAATCGAAACGATTGATAAAAAATGACTGAACAAATGTTTATATAGTGTATTCAAATAACAAGGCGAATTTTTGAGAAACTATTTTGCGGAAAATCATAAATTAATTTTGAGTTACACATTTTAACAATATGAACAGCTTAAGTTACTGAAAATTGTTACTACGAATTTTAGTTAAATTTTCTTAGGCTAAAAAGTGTAGGAAAAGCCTGATTTATAAGTTTTTTTAAAACACTAGTACCAGATTTTTTACTTCTTATTTGAACACCTTGTAGTTCGACATCATTTTATAAAATGTAGGTAAACCACGTTCAGCCTGCATGCCATTTGCCAGAGAAAGCANTTTTACTTCTTATTTGAACACCTTGTAGTTCGACATCATTTTATAAGATGTAGGTAAACCACGTTCAGCCTGCATGCCATTTGCCAGAGAAAGCAAGTGCCTTATCTGTATAAATTTTTGTCAAATCAATATCGTGAACTTTTTTTCTGGAAAAGTGGTAACAGTTCAGATAAAACATTGNTGTATAAATTTTTGTCAAATCAATATCGTGAACTTTTTTTCTGGAAAAGTGGTAACAGTTCAGATAAAACATTGAAAAGTAGGACATGAAGTAGAAAAAGTCAACTCCCTACGATCACTAGAACCAAAGTTATGATATTTTAAATTTGAAACTNTAGGACATGAAGTAGAAAAAGTCAACTCCCTACGATCACTAGAACCAAAGTTATGATATTTTAAATTTGAAACTGGATATGTTCTTTTGAGACGAAAGATTACTAGATTGACTTTTCAAAGGTTGCGACATTGCAATTTGCAAAGCATTTTAGAACACATAATACTAACTTTTAAGCTATCGAGACTTAATAGATTGGCTTTCTANTAGGACATGAAGTAGAAAAAGTCAACTCCCTACGATCACTAGAACCAAAGTTATGATATTTTAAATTTGAAACTAGATATGTTCTTTTGAGACGAAAGATTACTAGATTGACTTTTCAAAGGTTGCGACATCGCAATTTGCAAAGCATTTTAGAACACATAATACTAACTTTTAAGCTATCGAGACTTAATAGATTGGCTTTCTANTGCAATTTGCAAAGCATTTTAGAACACATAATACTAACTTTTAAGCTATCGAGACTTAATAGATTGGCTTTCTATCGCATTGATATCAAGAAAACCTGGTGAATTTTTATTAAATGACCCTGTAATTTTACCAAAATTAAACCTCACCTTATGTAATTATAGACAGAATTGCAAATAATTTCACCAGAAATACCCAGAATTGCTCCTGTTGGTATTAAGGTTGCAAAATTTGGATAAAATTGTGCACAGTCATATATGCCAAGTAGTGGAAAATAGAGTAAAAGAGTGCATCTTTGCAACTGATCTTTGACAGCATGGACAAAGAGAAAAGTGAAGAGATGCAACCANTAGAGTAAAAGAGTGCATCTTTGCAACTGATCTTTGACAGCATGGACAAAGAGAAAAGTGAAGAGATGCAACCAGATATATAAATTGTTGCCAAAGAATATGACCCAATGCTATTCTAAGAAACAATACTTAATAATACTAATTATAATATAGTGGCATGGAGAAAAATCCGGTAATTATNTAGAGTAAAAGAGTGCATCTTTGCAACTGATCTTTGACAGCATGGACAAAGAGAAAAGTGAAGAGATGCAACCATATATATTAATTGTTGCCAAAGAATATGCTATTCTAAGAAACAATACTTAATAATACTAATTATAATATAGTGGCATGGAGAAAAATCCGGTAATTATTCAGACATCCGGGTATTCTGGTACCGAGTATTTTAACATGTGTTGAACGGATGAGGTTTCTATGAGCCTATTCCTTTGTCTTATGGGATGGGAAATGGACTCATACAAATTCTGAGAAAAAAGGAACTCGACACTCCTTGTGCTAAGGGTTTAAAAAGCATCAATAGAGGCTAAGCCCTCGCCTCGGGAGAGAGGAGGTGCATTTTATTTTTGTCTCNTAAGGGTTTAAAAAGCATCAATAGAGGCTAAGCCCTCGCCTCGGGAGAGAGGAGGTGCATTTTATTTTTGTCTCGTCAGGAGAAGAGTAGTTGGTCTTTTGTCTATCGACAGGAGAAGAGTAGTTGGTTTTCGTCTCTATTATACATGTCTTNATTCTGAGAAAAAAGGAACTCGACACTCCTTGTGCTAAGGGTTTAAAAAGCATCAATAGAGGCTAAGCCCTCGCCTCGGGAGAGAGGAGGTGCATTTTATTTTTGTCTCTCGTCAAGAGAAGAGTAGTTGGTCTTTTGTCTATCGACAGGAGAAGAGTAGTTGGTTTTCGTCTCTATTATACATGTCTTNGGAGAAGAGTAGTTGGTCTTTTGTCTATCGACAGGAGAAGAGTAGTTGGTTTTCGTCTCTATTATACATGTCTTTCTTTTACAATAATAAACCCTGTAAATGATAGAGTAGTAACGTTATCCGGGAGAGAGTGGTCATTATTCCGATAGTCATGTGTTGAGAACTTAAAAATTAATAGAAATATGAACAATGCTAAACTTTGAACTGGTGAAAGGAGCTCTTCACAACTCCTAGAATCGAAGATTCATAAGTACTTTGAACTCTTAGAAAAACTGAGTCATGTACGTTCACTTTAAGAAAGTGTTAAAATTAAAAATGAATATATTTAACATTGATGACTCATGCTTGCTCATAAGCCGGAGTCGTGATTGAATTTTTCCTACAATCGGGCGTAAACCCCATCTTATGAAAGTAGAGATACAACTTCTACACACAAATATCAAAGATAACTATTGTTGGGATTAGTGTTGCAAAATTAGAATGAAATTGTGCAGTTAATTATGTCCAGAAGACAAAATTGGAGTAGTAAAGTGTATTCTTGCAGTTAATTCTTAAATGAACAAAAATAAGAGTTGTATACTAAAAGTGAAAGCATGGGAAAATAAAACTAAAAAATTCTAATCTCGTTGTTTATGATTTCTATGAAATGGAAATTTTGTTGATCGTTTTTCTTCTCGCTATTGAAGACATACTACTGGAATTGAATAACCGTTTTCTATTGGTTCTTAATGGTAATAGAAAATTATACTTCTTTCATGATTATACTTAGCGTTGCAGAATAAGTTAACAAAACAAATTTTTGTCATTCTTGTTTCTCATTTACTTGGCATGTAGAAAACAAATGAAAAAGAAAAAATTTCTGTTAGCTTTATTCTGAATCTCTAGGTATTAATGTAGAGTGCTCTAGGCGCTTTAATGTAATTTTAATTTAATTTGAACTCCTATAGCTGTTTGATACATTTCTTGTTATTAGTCAGTTGGATACACAACTCCAATTTGTTTGCGAATAGATTCTCTGATTTCTGCAAGAAGAATCGTTTCATCCAATGTCATTGAAGGTGACTCGGTGAGACCTGTGTATTTAAAAAAAATTTACCGTCATATTTAAATTTTTAAACCTAAAATTGAAGTTAACTTTTTGTTAACTCTTGTTCAACTAACCAGTGAGGATACATCGACGAACTTCTTCGCATTGATAAGAGAGGCCGGTACTGTTCCAAAAATTAACTTTCTTATCAGATTTGGGCACTGGGAATTCCAACACGCCATTTGGAGTTTCAATTTTATCCGCTGCCCAAAATGGAAATTTTAGCTGAAAAGTTCAAAGTTCAAAGAATTTATGAAAAACTTTTGTCAAATGATAAGTTATATATCGAGTGGTGTGATAATATTTAAAGTAGAAAGTTAAAAAATTATCGATGAGACTTGGCAACGTTGATTCACATTTTAATCATATATATCAGAGCCATGACTCAATGGCTATAAACTGACAACTGAGTCAGAGTTTTATATTAACAAGAGACAGATTTGTGACTCACTCCAATCCATCTGACTCTCTATGCATAAGTCAGAGTAAGGTGACTCGTAGTCATGTGACTCATGAGTTGTGACTCAATGTCTCTAAAGCTAGTAAAAGCTTAAATTGATTAATATATTTAAAATATATAACATAAAGCTTCAAACTCTGAGTCACTGAGTCAAGAGTCAGAGTCAAAGTCATATTAGATAGTAGTAGAGTTCTATAGCTTTATGTCAACCCAGTTTCATTTTATGACTCATCATGACTATTTACTTCTAAACTTCCATCTTGGAATCGGAGTAATAAAACCCAAAGTTCAAAATAATTTGTATTCAGTCACTAAGCCATGGCTCTGAGGTAATGAGTCATGACTGAAACCTTGACTCATTAAACTGAGTCACGGATTATGAGTCCTGACAGACTTTGACTCATGAAATTGAGTCACACGGATTATAAATCATGACTGAGACCTTGAGTCATGAAACTGAGTCACGGATTATGTCTGTGACAGTGTTGAGCACAATAATGGCAACATTGCCTTTTTAAATTCACACACTTTACCAACCAGAATGAAATGAGTCAAATTGCTTACTGGCTTGAGAAAATTAAGAATCACATAACCTTAAGGCATTCTTACCTTGAGTGTTCCTTTAGTACCAATGGCTAATGCCTCACAAGGGAAGTCGACTTGACTATGAGTCATGAGAGTCGCTGTTTTTCCTTTGGGGAAGATAATTGTAGCACTAGAACTGTCATCTGCTCCACTTGAGTTCAAATGTCCTGAGGCAACAANATAATATTTAAAGTAGAAAGTTAAAAAATTATCGATGAGACTTGGCAACGTTGATTCACATTTTAATCATATATGTCAGAGCCATGACTCAATGGCTATAAACTGACAACTGAGTCAGAGTTTTATATTAACAAGAGACTGATTTGTGACTCACTCCAATCCATCTGACTCTCTATGCATAAGTCAGAGTAAGGTGACTCGTAGTCATGTGACTCATGAGTTGTGACTCAATGTCTCTAGTAAAAGCTTAAATTGATTAATATATTTAAAATATATAACATAAGCTTCAAACTCTGAGTCACTGAGTCAAGAGTCAGAGTCAAAGTCATATGAGATAGTAGTAGAGTTCTATAGCTTTATGTCAACCCAGTTTCATTTTATGACTCATCATGACTATTTACTTCTAAACTTCCATCTTGGAATCGGAGTTATAAAACCCAAAGTTCACAATAATTTGTATTCAGAGTCACTAAGCCATGGCTCTGAGGTAATGAGTCATGACTGAAACCTTGACTCATGAAACTGAGTCACGGATTGTGAATCCTGACAGACCTTGACTCATGAAATTGAGTCACACGGATTATAAATCATGACTGAGACCTTGAGTCATCAAACTGAGTCACGGATTATGTCTATGACAGTGTTGAGCACAATAGTGGCAACATTGCCTTTTTAAATTCACACACTTTACCAACCAGAATGAAATGAGTCAAATTGCTTACTGGCTTGGGAAAATTAAGAATCACATAACCTTAAGGCATTCTTACCTTGAGTGTTCCTTTAGTACCAATGGCTAATGCCTCACAAGAGAAGTCGACTTGACTATGAGTCATGAGAGTCGCTGTTTTCCCTTTGGGGAAGATAATTGTAGCACTAGAACTGTCATCTGCTCCACTTGAGTTCAAATGTCCTGAGGCAACAATTTGCTCAGGTTTGAGTCCAGGGAAGACAAAAGTTGCAAATTGGCAACAATAGGTGCCCATATCTAACACAGTCCCACCACCGAGTTGCTTATCCCTAGAGAAAGAAATATAGTTGTACCCCATTTTACCAGTTCATAGATGGGCATTTGTGGATGAATTAAAAAAAATTTTGAACTTACCGCCTCCAATTTTCTTCAGGAAAAGCCAATCCCATTCCTACAGTGACTTGTTTTACATCACCAATGGTTCCTTGGTCAATTAATTCACGTAGTTTCAAATATGCCGGAAAAAATCGACTCCAAATTGCTTCCATAAGGAAGAGATTTTTTGTTCGCGCATAGTTCACCAACTCAACAGTTTCCTTGACATTCATACATAACGGTTTTTCAACAAGTATATGTTTCCCATGATCCAAGGCCAATTTCCCAAGTCGAATGTGTTCAGTGTTAATGACACCAATGTAGACGACATCTAGCGGAAGTTTCCAAACAAAANAGTATATGTTTCCCATGATCCAAGGCCAATTTCCCAAGTCGAATGTGTTCAGTGTTAATGACACCAATGTAGACGGCATCTAGCGGAATTATGTTAAAATTCATTATTTAACTGAAGCAAAAGCAACAATGACTCCGTACTTACCAACTTCTGTATCTTNAAATTATGTTAAAATTCATTATTTAACTGAAGCAAAAGCAACAATGACTCCGTACTTACCAACTTCTGTATCTTTTACCAATTCCTCATATGACCCATATGACTTTGGGATATTATGAACTTTTGCAAAATTTTGTGCAGATTCTAACTTTCGAGCAGAAACAGCAACAATTTGATGTTCATCTGATGGAAGTGTTGAAAGTCCAACTGCCCAATCATTGCTAATTTCACCAGCACCCATTATACCCCATCGTAATAACCCTGGTCCAGTAACTTTTGTTGATTTGGACACTGCTGGTGGAGTTTTAGAGACATTTTTAAGTACAATTGGTCTTGACATTATTGTGATCTAGTTGATTGAGTTTGAAAAACAAAATCTACCAAATACAACTGTATGTTCAAAATAAATTAACACTGCTGAATAAAAATATTTTGNGTTTGAAAAACAAAATCTACCAAATACAACTGTATGTTCAAAATAAATTAACACTGCTGAATAAAAATATTTTGCTTATGTATTTTATAGCTATTATTGAGTTAAAAAATTTTTTATCAAAAAAATTGATTCCATTTAATCAATATACTAGTATCAGGGTTTACACATTAGATAAAAAAATGAGCCATTTAAGCACCTGGGTAACGTAATGAAACAAAAAGCTAATAAGAGGATAATAATACCCAGGATTTTTTGATTTCAAAATTAAAATTAATTTTGTATAAACTTTATCAATTTTTAACANGTTTGAAAAACAAAATCTACCAAATACAACTGTATGTTCAAAATAAATTAACACTGCTGAATAAAAATATTTTGTTTATGTGTTTTATAGCTATTATTGAGTTAAAAAATTTTTTATCAAAAAAATTGATTCCATTTAATCAATATAGTAGTATCAGGGTTTACACATTAGATAAAAAAATGAGCCATTTAAGCACCTGGGTAACGTAATGAAACAAAAAGCTAATAAGGGGATAATAATACCCAGGATTTTTTGATTTCAAAATTAAAATTAATTTTGTATAAACTTTATCAATTTTTAACAAAATTGATTTAAGAATTTAATTTATTATTGTTTTACTATTATACTTTAATTTATTTAAAAATTTGTTAATTGTTGAATTTTATTTAAATAATTTTAATAAAAATTCTTCTCTGATATTTCAATTGAACTAAATAAGAGTACAGATGAACAGTCTGTGTTACAAACTGACACATTTGCAATTTAGAAAAATCTATCTATGTTAATCAATAACTTTTTGTCGTATGTACAGGGTCATTTATCTTGAATGTCATTATAGCCGGGGAAGAGATAAGGACTATATACTGACATTGCATTTTATACATGTACACTGGTCCACAGATTCATAGACCACTGGAAGCTACTTTTGTTCCATGCTTTTTGGTAGGGAAGGAGTAGTTTTAAGATTTTGTGGAGTATATCTTCTAAACAAATTTTATTTCTGGGCAAACTCTTAACAGTTTCAGAAGGATNTTAAGATTTTGTGGAGTATATCTTCTAACCAAATTTTATTTCTGGGCAAACTCTTAACAGTTTCAGAAGGATCATTAAAAAGTAGTGTTTGAAGTCAAAAAAATCAAGTCTCTACGATCACTAAGAAAGAAGTTATGATTTTTTGAAAATTGAAAATCTTTGACATTTTTGTGAGACCATGTACTAAGAGATGGGTGTTTCAAAAGAATATCCAAAAATTTCAATTTTCAAAAATTCATAATAACTTCTCATACANATGTGAGGAGGGGTGGAGTGAACTTGATTTAGCCAATCAGAGCGAGTTCGGGAAATAGAGGTTTTCCTGTACATTGATAGCAGAGACTTGATTTTTTTAACTTTGTATATCTTATTTTTCAATAATTTTTCTGAAATTGTATAGTATTTCTCTCAAAAAATTAAAACTAAAAACTTTTTTTGAGAAAACAACAACCTAAATCTGTTTCCCCCAGAAAAATGGCATGGGCCAAAAGTCACTTTCACTGGCTTTAAAATTTTTAGATTGATTGTATGAGTATAGACGTTATTTTTTCCTCTTTTAAAGGGTCTCTTTTGATAATACACACTGCATGTAAATCAGCAGGTAAAACTCAAGTAATTATTTAAACAAACAATTTTTTCCTACTTGACAAAACAAAATGAAAACAATTGACCTTCACTTTGTAGATTAAAACTTAGGAAATTTTTTTGTATTCTTTTATCCTTATCATTTCAAGTAAGAAAACGAAGTTATAAATAAAAAATACCGTATTTCTTCTATACTTATCCAGCCTTATATTAAAAGTTTCATACTAAAAATGTTCCTGCACCTTATAAATGAACTAAATTTTGTAGGAACAACATCAATGATAGCAAATGTAAAAAAATTTGAATAACTTATTCATATTTTTAATAGGTAATTATCAGAAAATCCAAANTCAATGATAGCAAATGTAAAAAAATTTGAATAACTTATTCATATTTTTAATAGGTAATTATCAGAAAATCCAAATTACTAATGCCAATAACGCATGATCAGCTACACTGTTGCCAAATTTCTTAGCCTGTGGTATCATATACATTTACCTAACTATTCAATCTAACGAAGTATCACAAATTTTAATCATTACACTTGGGTTGGTGAATTGACTCAATTTTGAATTTTGCACTATTATAATTTTTTTGTTATTTCTTGTCACTAGTGACTACTTCGAATGTTTCTGGTATCATATTGGACTATTTTGCTCACTTAAATAGCCAATTTAAACAAAAAATATTAAACAAGAGTTGCTTTTCGGTAATATATTAAAAAAAAATATGTCATTTAAGTGAAGTGAGAGATGAATTATAAAGTCCATTTGAAAAAGTTGCGCCTGATAATCGAAAAAATACGGTAAAACAGATAAGTAAAATATTTGCAGTACGTTTGAGAGAAATGCTTTATAACTTTTACAAATTGTGGTTTAAAAAAGCATCGGTCATACTTATTCATAAATATCTGTTTCTGTATGAGTAGCTCTGGAATTTTATTTATGTAATATAAATAATAAAATAAAATAATGTATAATCTTTTTCGAAACTAAAAATAGCCAAAAGATAGAGTATTTTTTAAAGTATTATTTAAAGTATNAATAATGTATAATCTTTTTCGAAACTAAAAATAGCCAAAAGATAGAGTATTTTTTAAAGTATTATTTAAAGTATTTAAAAAAAAATTTTTTTTTTTCTTTACCTCTATGAATAGCTCTAAAATTAGATAAAAATTGGCTAAAAAGCGTAAGACGTCATNATTTTTTTTTTTCTTTACCTCTATGAATAGCTCTAAAATTAGATAAAAATTGGCTAAAAAGCGTAAGACGTCATCACAATTATGATTTCACATTTAAAAATTCCGAATAATTATATTAATTTGAAGAATGAGTAATTGAACTTGAATTTGTCACTTTTTGACGACTTCTAAATTCACTGTTATAAATGCAGTTTCACTAATCCTACTCATGATTTATAACGTAACTATTTTGTCATAAATTGATAAAAATATTTCCACACATATTTCAAAGACTTATATGGAATTATATCAATATTGATCGTAAATACTCAAGTTTAGTCTTTAAATGGTCTAATTTTATATTTTTTGATTAAAGTAGACCCAAACTTACTCACTAGAGAGCGCAGAAGTGAAAATTAGTCAACTTTTCTGATTTTAATTTTAAAATTTTTGAAACAACTGTTATTATTACTAAATTTTAGTTGATTTTTTACTATTTTTGAAATTTCTGACTAGATTTTTTGTATTTTTTGTAACAATATTTTTAATAATGTTGTGTTTGTGTCTAATCTTCATCAAATGTATCCTGAGGGTTAACAGTATGAGTATAGAATTTGGATGCTTCTTCCCTTGCTTCAAAAGTTAAACCTTCCCGTGTGGTTCCAATTGTGAGTGGACATAGGCCAACTAACTTCACTGTTTTTGTGTTCAAATAAACCTGTAAAAAACATTAAAAAATTGATTTTAATTAGTTAATTTGAAATTTCTAGAAATATTTCAATAATTACTTTGAGANGTATCCTGAGGGTTAACAGTATGAGTATAGAATTTGGATGCTTCTTCCCTTGCTTCAAAAGTTAAACCTTCCCGCGTGGTTCCAATTGTGAGTGGACATAGGCCAACTAACTTCACTGTTTTTGTGTTCAAATAAACCTGTAAAAAAACATTAAAAAATTGATTTTAATTAGTTAATTTGAAATTTCTAGAAATATTTCAATAATTACTTTGAGAAAGTAACAAATGTCAATGACTCCTTTAGTTGTAGGTATAGACCCACGTGGGATCACTAAAGAGCCTTCCCATTGGTTCTCCTTTGTATGTCGTTCAGCAGCATCAAAAAAAATTGCATTTGGCTCCTCCTCTTTTTTTACATGAGTAATAGCAGCAAGATTTGTTCGAACTTTTTTTTGAATTTTCCCTCCATGATAAATAATTTCTTTAATAAGTTCTACTTTCATTCCTGTAATTTTATATCCTTTTCGTGGATTTTCAATTTCAAAAAGAAATGGTATAGTTTCTCCACCGATAAATCCTGATTGGTCAATACGAAACATAAAACGAAGTTGACTTTCTGTTGACTTCCGATTATGAGCTACTTGTTTTACAGCTTTATGATCTCGTTCTTCAATTTCTACTGATTCACAAGTATCTGGGTCATCAGGATCAATTTCCAATTGTCCCTTAATTGTGATTGGTCGATCAGCTCTTTTTGTCATTTTATTCTCACCGTAGTCCAATCGAATATAAATATGATAGGAAATTTGTCCAAATTCACTTTTATAGGATCCAGGCATATCGGATGGAATTTTAAATGAAAATGAATAGGAACCATCTGACCCTGCTTTTGATCGAATCTTAGATTGACCTATAAAAAAATCAACCAATCAGATTATTTATAGAACAACCAATCAGAAAAGTAAGGGTATTTTTTTTTGTTCAACCGTATTCTCCAATTAGGTATACGGATTCTGTCCATATTGATTCCTTTTTTTCGAATAGATACTTGTCTTCTCTGTATTTGATGTGCATAAGCCCTTCTATTGTTAGTTTTAACCCTATAAATGCCAAAATTTTACAAAAAAAAAAAAAAAAAAAAAATTTTTAGACATTTTTTATTTATATTCGACTTCAAAGTGTACTGTCACATTTTAAAAACAAATTTGGTACATCGTAACCACGACTGTTTAAAATTTATTTTTATATTATAAAAATATACAGTGCTTTTCAAAAAAAAAAAACACCAACTGAAAACTTTCTGAAAAAACGTATACAGTGGTTTCAGCTTAATGTCACTACCCCTTAATGTCACACTTCGCTTATTGTCACCCTGTTGGCTTTCTCCCGGCTAAACTCCATGCTCTCATGTACTAAATACTCTGCCTATTGTCAACCTTCGCCTATTGTCATCCTATTTGAAGAGAATGTACCGCACATAACCACACTTTAATGGCAACTTTCGGTTCTCAGGCCCAGAATATACTCGTGTTTGTTTAAATGGTGTGGGCGGTCGAAGACGCTTGGGAGAACTGTTTCATTAACCTATTTGTTGTATTCTACTATGCGATCCTCGATCGTGAAAGTTTACTTTTNCTTGTCTTCTCTGTATTTGATGTGCATAAGCCCTTCTATTGTTAGTTTTAACCCTATAAATGCCAAAATTTTACGAAAAAAAAAAAAAAAAAAAAATTGAAAATTTGAAAATTTTTAGACATTTTTTATTTATATTCGACTTCAAAGTGTACTGCCACATTTTAAAAACAAATTTGGTACATCGTAACCACGACTGTTTAAAATTTATTTTTATATTATAAAAATATACAGTGCTTTTCAAAAAAAAAAACACCAACTGAAAACTTTCTGAAAAAACGTACACAGTGGTTTCAGCTTAATGTCACTACCCCTTAATGTCACACTTCGCTTATTGTCACCCTGTTGGCTTTCCCCCGGCTAAACTCCATGCTCTCATGTACTAAATACTCTGCCTATTGTCACACCTCCTATTGTCAACCTCCGCCTATTGTCATCCAATTTGAAGAGAATGTACCGCACATAACCACACTTTAATGGCAACTTTCGGTTCTCAGGCCCAGAATATACTCGTGTTTGTTTAAATGGTGTGGGTGGTCGAAGACCCTAGGGGGAACTGTTTCATTAACCTATTTGTTGTATTCTACTATGCGATCCTCGATCGTGAAAGCTTACTTTTTTAAAGACTCACCCGCAGTCGCGGGTTTATTCCAACCGCGAGTATGCCAACTTTAGATGGGCACATGGTTAGAATTGAGAAACTTAAAGTTTTAATGATAAGCAACATTGGAAGTGGAGAACTTTTGCAAAGAAGTACCGATATTTTGGGAGTTTCTGACACGATAATGTCTCAAAGCCATTTTTCTGGCATATTGCAAAAAAACTTCCTGATTACTTTAAGAAGTAATTTGCTTTTAGAGTATTCTAAATTCAGGTAATAACTTCAAAAGTTGTAAAATAAATCAAAAAAGATATCGTATCATAAAATGCGCCTCTAAAACCAGGAACTTCGGTTTATGTCACCTAATCTATGAAGTACTAGTCAGTTGCCATTATCAATTAATGTCAACTCCGTCTTCTGTCAACCGATTTTTTGGCTCCCTCGGAGGTGACATTAAGCTAAAACCACTGTATAGCTAAAAAACTTGTAAAAAATTTTTGTTTTGTTTATAACCTAAAGGTTATAAGTTGTATAAACTTTAAAATTAATTATAAACGCACACTACACATCAATAAAAAATGTCTATTATTGGTTATATATTCAACTTACCACAAAATAAAAATTCTTGATTGTACTTGACCTCAACATGACCAATGACCTCTCTTCCTGGATGAAATTCATCAATATTTTTTCCATCAAGAATAATTCTTGCTGACAACGGTCCTGCTTTCAAAGGTTTCACCAGAGCTTGACTCTTTTGTATTTTTGTAACTGCCGCTTTGAACATGATTCCACCCAATCAATTCACACCGAAAAAAAATGTATAATTTTTTGTGTTTCTTTTTTTCTAAATTTTATCTCACACTTGAAAACAAAATAATTTTTTTGAAACAATTGTTACCTTCTCACTATAACTAAAATTTCACACCATAGTCNTTTTATCTCACACTTGAAAACAAAATAATTTTTTTGAAACAATTGTTACCTTCTCACTATAACTAAAATTTCACACCATAGTCCTCACTTTATAACTTTCTCTTTCACTTTCGTTTAACNTTACCTTCTCACTATAACTAAAATTTCACACCATAGTCCTCACTTTATAACTTTCTCTTTCACTTTCGTTTAACCTTCTGAGACCCAAAAATTTTCAACTTTTGATCAAAATCTATGTCGTTTTTAGTTCTGCTCGTATGATGTAGCAGCATGTAACATTGAAATTAGGGTGTGGTTCTCTATTCATAAGGTAATGATGATGATGATTCAAAAACTCAATCAATGAGCGTTAGAACAACGGAAACGCTACTGCTATTATTGACATCTAAAATCTATTGTTATTTAGTTTATTCACAATAAATAAAAAGTTAAGTGAGAGACTTTTGTAACATCAAGTCTATAATCTTAAAATGGTAAAAAGTGAAATTTAATCATACCATCTGGTAAACTAAAATACTATGTACATTATATTCAAAATAAGAAGAAAACTTTATGTGAATCACTTTTTTGCGTGTGAGTTTTCTGTGTAATTTTGTTTATTTTTTTATAAAAAATAAAGTCGTCTAGTAAGGCGTATGGTAGTACAGACGATTTTTTTTCTCTCAAGATGATTGAATGAATGAATAGAATTGGTATGAATGCGAAAAATTTCAAAAAATAAATTTTTTTTTTATAAAAAATTAACACTATGAGTACTATACTCAGTTTATGTATTTTTTTATGTTTATGTTCCCAAATAATCTATAAGACTTCTTGCACAAAATTTGATGAAATTTTTTTGTTTGAATGGGAGTTAGTAAAGATAATTTAAGCAAAACTGTATTTTGTTCTTAAATTTTGATTCATATAACACATCCACTTTGGCNAGTTAGTAAAGATAATTTAAGCAAAACTGTATTTTGTTCTTAAATTTTGATTCATATAACACATCCACTTTGGCTAATTAGTACACGCATTTAGCATGATACTTCAAAATACACCAATTTTCATATGGAAGTATCTTGTGCAAAATGACAAAAAATAGCATTCGATTACAATTTTTATAATAGATTATAAAAAAATTTTATAATCCGAAAAGTTTCATCAATTTTGTAGCCGAAAGTTTCATCAAATTTTGCTCAATAAGTTGCTTGATGTAGTTGTAGGTAGGATACACACTCCAACCAGTATTTTTAGGACGACTGGAAGTTACTTTTGACCCATGCTCTTTGCTGGAGAAAGTGTGGTGACATAAATTATTGTCAATTGAACTCCGTAAATCAAATTTTTTTTTGGTGATAGTGTTTACGATTTCAGAAAGATAATGCGAAAGTAGAGAGTAAAATTTTTTAAATCAGGTTACTGCGACAACTAGAAAAAAAGTTACGGTTTTTTTTGAAAATTGTAATTTCGGAACATTCTTTTGAAACAATGTACATAAAAAGTTAGGTGTCCCAAATGAATGTTCCGAAATTACAATTTTCAAAAAAATGGTAACTTTTCTTCTAGTTGTTGCAACGACTTAATTCAAAAAATTCTCCTCTCTACATTCGCATGATCTTTCTGAAACCGTAAACACTATCACCAAAAAATTTTTTGGTTTATGGAGTTCAATTGGCAATAATTTGTCACCACGTTTTCTCCAGCAAAGAGCATAGGTCAAAAGTAACTTCCAGTGGTTCCAAAAATACTAGTTAGAATGTATGTGAAATGATGTAGCGGTGTAATACATATAAATATACAGTGCGTCTTTTCCAAAACGCTTCAACTATAAAATATTTTTTCAAAAAAACAATCGAAATCAACAAAAACTATGTGGGGGTTTCTATACAGTTTCATTAATCTGATGTAGACACCATATCTACAGGAAATACTCTAATTCGATTTACGTAAAAATTTTCTTCAATTGAAAAAAAAAATTTTTTTTGTTTGTGCATTTGATCGACTGAGGCATTTTGGAAAAGATGCACTGTTATTCTTCGTCNAAAAAAAAATTTTTTTTGTTTGTGCATTTGATCGACTGAGGCATTTTGGAAAAGATGCACTGTTATTCTTCGTCTGTTGAATTTTTTGTTTCTAGTTCCGTTTCGCATGCATCGTTCATTACATCCGCGTTACTTAATTGATAATTGGCAATTTGTATTTTGACTCTAATTTAATTAAATTCTATGACGTTTTTCTTTATATAAAGAATTTTAACGTTAAAATACAAAAATAAAATAGGGAAGTATGAAATCTATTCATAAACTTCATAATTTGTTATGTCAGTAGAACTCTTTCGTGTTAATTATTGAATATATTTCAATAGAACGGAAATTACGTTTGTAGTTTTACATAACAAAATTTATTATTTTGTACTTACGCAATTTGGGCAATTACAACAATGGTCTAGTTCAAGAGGAAATTTTCAAAAAGTTTATTTAGATCAAGGAGTCAGTGAGACATTTGTCAATAAAAGAGTTGTCAAAAAGTTAAAAAAAATGTTGTGTATATTACTAATTTATACAAAATTTTTGCCTATAACTCAATTCTTATTGGTTATTTTATTTTTAAATGTTTCTGTAACTGTTTTGGCTGACACTTGGTGTTATGAAGGGAGCTGTGGACCTAAAAATTGGAAAGGGAAATGTAAATTTGGTACTTCACAGTCACCAGTAAATATTGAACCTACAAAATTACAAAAAAGTAAACCTGGAAGGAAACTTTTCTTTAGTAAAGAATACTATCAAACACACCAATTTGAAATTATTAACAATGGTCACACTGTAATGCTCTCTCTCCCGTCCAATGGGGATGGTAGTCGCCCAGTCAGTCAACTAAGGGTAGAAGGAGCCGGATGGAATGGTCAGTATGCATTTCTACAGATGCATTTACATTGGGGTTCAGAACATTTGATCAAAGGTAATAATTTTGTCTCATATTTAAAAAAATTTCCCAGGATTTCCCAGCGGTTTTTAAAATTTAATCATTAGAATGAAATTTTATTAACCCTTGGCGCGCAAAGTAGAGATTTTGTAAAATTTTGTTGTTGTCCGAGATTACAAGGATTAAGAATGACAGGTGGTTAAGGTGACAGATGTCACCCAGTCATGACAAATTTCAAGAGTTATAATTTTGAAACTCAGTAAAAATGAGTCACTGAGTCAAATAACTTGTGACTTTTTTTATTATTATCCACGTGACAATGGAGTCATTACTTCATGACTCAAAATTTAGTAAGTTATATTATTTCGTCTGCACTAAGGTATGAAAAATTTACTCAATTTATTATTATCCACGCGACTGGAGTCATGACTTCATGACTCAAAATTTAATAAGTTATATTACTAAAATATGAATATTTTACTTATTTTAGAGGCACTATATCGTGCTGAGTCATCGAGTTATGACTCGTGAGTCACAAGATGTTGACTCAGGTATAAAAAAGTAGCTGGACAGAATCATTGAGTCATAAATCTGAATTACTTAAAATTTAGTTAACTTTGAGTCAATAAGAACATCGGAGTCACTGAATGAGTCACGTGACAGACTCAATTTAACAAAAAATGACTTCAAACTCCTCTTCACCGTAACTCGGATGATCCTCACGACAGAATTTCTGGAANACGCGACTGGAGTCATGACTTCATGACTCAAAATTTAATAAGTTATATTACTAAAATATGAATATTTTACTTATTTTGGAGGCACTATATCGTGCTGAGTCATCGAGTTATGACTCATGAGTCACAAGATGTTGACTCAGGTATAAAAAAGTAGCTGGACAGAATCATTGAGTCATAAATCTGAATTACTTAAAATTTAGTTAACTTTGAGTCAATAAGAACATCGGAGTCACTGAATGAGTCACGTGACAGACTCAATTTAACAAAAAATGACTTCAAACTCCTCTTCACCGTAACTCGGATGATCCTCACGACAGAATTTCTGGAAATCCTGTAGTGGAAGCTTAGCGCCGTTAAAGCGCATGCACTCACCACTGTCCCGTGACGCTCACTTTGTCACACTCACCACTGTCGCCGAACCAGTCTTTTTTTTAAAAGGGAAGGGGAGGAATTGAGATAGTTAGGGGAACACGTGTGAGATAAAAATTTTGTTAGTGTTGTTTATGAGAAAAGTACTTTTAAAAAAATATATCTGGGCGTTTCCAGTCATTGTTACNACAGTCTTTTTTTTAAAAGCTTAAGGGGAGGAATTGAGAAAGTTAGGGGAACACGTGTGAGATAAAAATTTTGTTAGTGTTGTTTATGAGAAAAGTACTTTTAAAAAAATATATNAGTTAGGGGAACACGTGTGAGATAAAAATTTTGTTAGTGTTGTTTATGAGAAAAGTACTTTTAAAAAAATATATCTGGGCGTTTCCAGTCATTGTTACTAAGTTTGAGTGAACTATCAATCGAAAGAGTATTACATCATCTATAAGGAAAGATAGTATGCTTTTAGTACTTTTTATTAATTAAAAAAATATTCGAATTTAAAAAAACTTGTTTGAAAAAATTTTTATTGCAGCTGACTCATCATCCATACAGGAAGTACTTCTTGCCACTTGGAGAAGATAAAAAAATACTTTCAATTGTTTATAATAATGATCCGTACAAAAGTTGTTAAACATGTTCAACTGAGAGTAACGTTTCGTTGTGACTTTTTTCTGTGATGAATGTTGAATTGGGCGTTGGCCACGAAAAATTTCCAACTTTCTCAATATTATATTCCCCATCTTGGATTTTTGTCGAAGTTTTTCTCCATAAGGATATATAACAAAAAAATTTTCCAAGTACAAAACATTTTGCATCTCATATACGACCGATAAAATGACCAATACAAAAGTTGTTAAACATGTCCAACAGTAACTTTTCCCTGTGACTTTTTTTTTNACGACCGATAAAATGACCAATACAAAAGTTGTTAAACATGTCCAACAGTAACTTTTCCCTGTGACTTTTTTTTTGTAATGACCCCTTGAGGTCAGAGGGCAAGGTCAAACCCCATGTCTCCCGTAAGAGAAAAAATGATTCATACGAAAGGTGTTGTTATATTCCTATGTAGATGTCAATAAATGATGCTCTATTTGGGGTGGTTTTGCTGATAATAAGTAGATGGTTTTATTTATAATACTATAGATGTAATCTGATCTAATGATCTAATTCTCTGATGATCTATTCTTCTGTTGATCTGATCTTCTCATGATCTGATTGCTCGGAAGGAGCTTATTTATATATGGTTAGGATGAGCCAAATTACATCGTCCATCCAACGTAGAACGATATTGGTGTGTTATGTCAACACCCGACTTNACATCGTCCATCCAACGTAGAACGATATTGGTGTGTTATGTCAACACCCGACTTCCACGTCGGACAAACTATAATCTGAGTCATCGTAACCTAATAGTGTTAAACATGTTCAACTGACTTAACTTTTCCCTGCGACTTTTTTTTCGGTGATGACCCCTTGAGGTTAGAGGGCAAGGTCAAATCCCATATCTCCNTAACTTTTCCCTGCGACTTTTTTTTCGGTGATGACCCCTTGAGGTTAGAGGGCAAGGTCAAATCCCATATCTCCCGTATCCGGGGTACATTCTTGTACAGAAATGCAAAATAAATTAAAAAAAAATTATTTTTTATTTTTATTTTTGGTGACTAGAGAAAAATTTGAACAAAAAAAAAATTTTTTTAAGACTGGCTCAAAGGTATTTATTAAGTTTTATGGGTATATTCAATTGCAAGACGTAGCTCACGGCCGTCGGGGTGGGTGAATCCTCCTGCTCTATCTCACTTTCATTATGTGCTAGAGCATTGGGGCCTATTTTTTACCAAAACGAAACACCGTGCGAACGCGTCTCCTCTCTCGAACCGACGTTTCGAAAGCTTATTCCGCTTTCATTATCTAGGTAGAAATTCAAAAAGCGAATTTTTCAGATAAGTTTATGGCATGAAAAATATTTCATCCGATATCCTCTACGCGCGAATACTACAGGATTTCAAAAAATTCTGACGTGAGTCATCTGAGTTACCGTGAAGATGAGTTTGAAGTCAACATTATTGGATGGAAATGATTAAAAATTAAAAAAATGACTTATTGAGAACTATTTTAGGTAAACGCTATCCATTGGAGCTCCACATTGTGCACGAGCAAGTAAATGGCAACGGTGGATTGGGTGTTCTAGGAATCATTTACGGTATTTCAACATCCGACAGTAAACCCTTGGCACCAATTGTCGAAATGTTACAAAATGTAAAAACTACAAGTGAAAATCCTATCCTAATGCAACAAAGCCTCAACTTAAGTATCTTTTTCCCAGACGTATTTGATGTTTTTCGTTACACAGGTTCACTAACGACTCCACCATGTTCAGAAAGTATTCTATGGAGTGTTTTCACTCGGCGCATGCCCGTTTCTAAAATTCAGGTCAGTGCCTTCCGTCAACTTCAAGATGGAAATGGTAAAACCATTAACGATAATTTTCGTCCTGTGAAACCCGTGAAAACAAAAACCAGAAAAACAGTCTACTGGATGCCTGTAAATAAGAACAAAATGATAGCATCTGCATTTTAATAACTTACATTTAGTATAGTTATGTTTACAGGGTTAAGTCATACTTTTTCAAATTGTTCAACAATAAACGAAAACTACATAACTGCAAGAAAAAAATATATTTTACAAAATATATAAATAAATTAGATATTCTGTGCAGCTCTATTTTCTTTTCATTATTTCCAGCGCAAATGCGACTTCATACATTTGAAATGTTATTTTAATTTTCAACAAGTCAATCTACAAAACTCCCAATTTGGAAAATATACCAAAATTTATGTCAAAATTTGGTAAAATTCCAAATTNCAAGTCAATCTACAAAACTCCCAATTTGGAAAATATACCAAAATTTATGTCAAAATTTGGTAAAATTCCAAATTCTTTCAAATAATTTCAAAATTATGATATAATTTTCATTTGACACTATCTATCTACTAATTTAGTTAGTTCTTTTCGCAATAGAATTTTTTCAAGAACAATAATTTAATTAATTATAAAGTAAGCATAAGCAAAGTCTTTATTTGATACTTCCTTTAGTGAAAATTGAATAAATGTTAGTATTTGTAACATTACAAAATAATTAACAAAGCTGAATTAAGCACCACTTTTTGGAAGCAGAACNGTATTTGTAACATTACAAAATAATTAACAAAGCTGAATTAAGCACCACTTTTTGGAAGCAGAACTGGGATGGGTATGCTGAGAAGACTACAGATTTTGTTTCTGATTGGTCGAATTATTTCAATCCCTTGTGTCCAATCTGTTTCAGAAAGAAGTGACATCCCAGTCTCAAGGTCATTGACCTCTTCCATTGATTCTTNCAAGTCAATCTACAAAACTCCCAATTTGGAAAATATACCAAAATTTATGTCAAAATTTGGTAAAATTCCAAATTTTTTCAAATAATTTCAAAATTATGATATAATTTTCATTTGACACTATCTATCCACTAATTTAGTTAGTTCTTTTCGCAATAGAATTTTTTCAAGAGCAATAATTTAATTAATTATAAAGTAAGCATAAGCAAAGTCTTTATTTGATACTTCCTTTAGTGAAAATTGAATAAATGTTAGAATTTATTTGTAACATTACAAAATAATTAACAAAGCTGAATTAAGCACCACTTTTTGGAAGCAGAACTGGGATGGGTATGCTGAGAAGACTACAGATGTTGTTTCTGATTGGTCGAATTATTTCAATTCCTTGTGTCCAATCTGTTTCAGAAAGAAGTGACATCCCAGTCTCAAGGTCATTGACCTCTTCCATTGATTCTTCATAAGTTAGTAAGGCTTCATAAATTTTAGCAGCAGTTAGAGTCCGAACACGAGGATACGAATGACACAAGTAAACAACCAAGCGACTCAGTGTCCTAAAAAATATTCAAAATTACACAAAAAATATTTAATTTTTTTTCTTTTTCCTTTGAAAATATTCATTTTCATTCACCAAAACTAAAATTACACTAAATAAAAATGACTCTGTATTCTTGACTTTTGTTAAATATTTATAATTCAGTACTCTAAATTTGCTTACGTTTTTGCAAGAAGTGGAGTTCCTTGAATAAGTTCAGCCAATAGCTCTACACCAGCTAGGATTTTCTCCACACGTGGTGACTTGATACACTCATTTTTGATACATTGAATTAATTCAAAACCAAATTCAATTGATCCCTCTGAATCTGTAACTACATCAACTAAGACACCAGATTGGAATAATTTTGTCAAAAATTGCATCAGTGGAATTGTTACACGCTCAATTTTTTCATTCTCTTTGAAAATTTCAACTAAACATGTAGAGATTCGTCGTAGTTCACTTGTTCGCTCTTCAGCCGGTACACCATTCAGGTACTCCGACAGAGCCAAACTTCCTCCACCAATCACAAGACCTTACAAAAAAAAAAAAAAAAAAAAAAAATTAATTATCTATCTTTAAATTTTCTACTACTTATTAAGTTTCTCACTATACCTGAGAGTAAACTCTGTGTAAATTCTGAAAGTGGGAGGAGTTGAAGAAAAATCGGATAAGTCATTGTAGAAGAACGTAAATTAATAGATTTATCAAAATCTAATGGGAAAATTTCTTGAAGACGGGATCGATAAGGAATATTTTGAATTGGTGGTTGGAAATGTACCAATGTTGTGAGTATAGTAACACAATGAACTCGAATATTATCAATTTTTTCTACACATTGTTTGAGAAGAAGAGCAACTAAAGATGATACAAGATCAGAAGTTAGTAGACGTGATCCTTCATTCGTATTGTGGAGAGTGATGAGAAAAATTTTGATCGTTTCCATGGCAGCTAGACGAACCCAGGATCCAATATCTCCACGTTTGTCCGTCGTGTAATCATTCATGCTCTCTTTGAGAACAGAAATGATAAGAGGTGTGTCAAGGGCTCGAAGTGGAACACCTTTCCGCCAATCAGCTTCTGCTTCATCTCCTGATTGAAGTCCATAAGAAATTATAGTTCCTAGAGCATTCACAGCTTCACGCCTAGCATCTGCCCAGTCTTTATCAGTAGAGCTGCTAATAAGGGCACATTTACAAACTTTTGTTATAACTTCTCCAAACGAGTCTCGCAGGATATGGGGTGGGAGTTTTCCTGGAAAAAAAAAATTTTAATTTAACATTTATAATCAATGTCAGAAGCGTGTTGATTTGAATTTATGTAAAAAGCTTTTATGTACAAAATAATCAAAAAAAAAATGCATTTCCGGTTATTCTGATAAATTTCGTTATTGTGAATAGACCAAACCCAATAAGTGTTCGTCCTTTATCATAAATTGGCTTTCCGTTGTGCGAGGGAAATCAAACCAGAGGCAGAGATAGGATGTTTACCGGCAGCAATAATTCATTTTCGCCAATTTTTAACGGGCGNAGATAGGATGTTTACCGGCAGCAATAATTCATTTTCGCCAATTTTTAACGGGCGAAATACTCTCCAACATACTATAGATGGGGAAAAGATGGGGTGGGGGTCATTTTTAATATACTCTCGAACCAAATAGCATTAACCCCACGAAGTTCTCGCCGCGAGATTTTTTATTTTTTATTTCGAGATGTGCGCGTCTTCACATTTAAATATGTANCAAACCCAATAAGTGTTCGTCCTTTATCATAAATTGGCTTTCCGTTGTGCGAGGGAAATCAAACCAGAGGCAGAAATAGTAACGGGCGAAATACTCTCCAACAGATGGGGAAAAGATGAGGTGGGGGTCATTTTTAATATATAGAGGCATATTAATATTTGTATTTCATAACAACTCATGATTTTCTTAAAAATCAAACTAATTGTTACATATATTGATTTAAAGCAGGGTGGCTGTTTTTTTTGTTTTTAATAAAAAAAAAACAATAAAATCAGTTTTTAATTGTTTAAAACAGTTTTTTTGTTTAAAACAGTTTTTTTTTGTTTAAAACGTTTTTTTTTTAATTTTTAATTTTCACATGAATTTGTCAATTCGAGTTAAAATATAACGAATGGACGCACAATTAAGTTTGATACTTTATTGTATTTAGCTTAACTCGGCAAGACCCGCAGAGGATTGGTCCCACGTTAGCCCGAGCGATAGGATTTGGATCCAACAGCGTTTTTTAGCCTAATCAGAGCCCGAGCGATAGGATTTGGATCCACCACGTTGCCATTTAGCATCTCCTCTTTCATTATCACAGCTCTCCCATGCATTCCCACAGCCCTCCCGGATATTCCNCGCAAATTAAACTTTTTAACTTCACCGCTACGTATTTAAATGTGAAGACGCGCACATATCGAAATAAAAAATAACAAATCTCGCGGCGAGAACTTCGTGGGCTCAATGCTATTTGGTTCGAGAGTATAGAGGCATATTAATATTTGTATTTCATAACAACTCATGATTTTCTTAAAAATCAAACTAATTGTTACACATATTGATTTAAAGCAGGGTGGCTGTTTTTTTTGTTTTTAATAAAAAAAAACAATAAAATCAGTTTTTAATTGTTTAAAACAGTTTTTTTGTTTAAAACAGTTTTTTTTGTTTAAAACGTTTTTTTTTTTTTTTTTAATTTTCACATCAATTTGTCAATTCGAGTTAAAATATAACGAATGGACGCACAATTAAGTTTGATATTTTATTGTATTTAAACAATTCAAAAAGATCGGAAGTAGGTTATTATTTTTTGAGGCTTTGGAGAATGTAGACAAGCTTTCCTGCCTTTTCTATACCCAATCGGTTCCAAATTTTGGAATGTACGATTCCAAATGAAGAAAATATCCGTCCAAGTCCTGCCGATGTTGAAAAAGATCTCAACACACCGAAAATGAATTCTTGAACTATTGCCTCCACTTGACCTTTAAAAGACTTTCAGAATTCAATGGCAATGACATTTTTTAGTATCCTTTGAAAATAAACTTTTTAAGAACGGCCCAATCTGACCGTGGAATTTACAAGTATTACACTTCCAAGTAATATACTTGGTACGCTTTTCTATCAGATTAGTGATACTGATTTTAGTCAAATTTAACCAAACGGTGTCTCTTGCTCGTCCTGACATTTGTACTCCAAATTTAATATTAAAAGCATGCGATTAAAAATAGCTTTTCTCAAGATAGCAAGTGAGAAGGTAACGGCCTGGAGAACAATGAATTAATATTCAGGTTGAAAATTCTCATTACAAACGTAACGAGATCAAACATGTAAAAAATTGTTATCCTTTCCAATCAACTTGTGAGTACATTCAATGTTTTTATGCATGTTTTGTTTTAAACAATGTTTTTTATATAAAAAACAAGTTGTTTAAAACATTTTTAAAACAGTGTTTGAAACAAGCTTGTTTTAAACTCCGCCACCCTGATTTTAAGTGATAAGGGTCGTAATCCACGTTGTATTAAATGTAGAGTTTATTTTAAATACCAAACGTTTCGACTTGTTGTCTTCTTCAGTAGATGAGATAATTGAAGATTTCTTCAATTTATTTCTTCTTACATATATTTGGCAGTAAAATTCAATCTTTCTTTTAATTCTCCAGCATTCAGTTTGACCCTCAAATTTTTAAATCTAATTGTTACATATATCCGTAGATAGTCNTGAAACAAGCTTGTTTTAAACTCCGCCACCCTGATTTTAAGTGATAAGGGTCGTAATCCACGTTGTATTAAATGTAGAGTTTATTTTAAATACCAAATGTTTCGACTTGTTGTCTTCTTCAGTAGATGAGATAATTGAAGATTTCTTCAATTTATTTCTTCTTACATATATTTGGCAGTAAAATTCAATCTTTTAATTCTCCAGCATTCAGTTTGACCCTCAAATTTTTAAATCTAATTGTTACATATATCCGTAGATAGTCTTAGCTGCTACAATATTCGAAGAGTTAGGACGAAATGGTAATCAAATTTTAGATGCTTGTTGTAATAGTAAAATTGAAAAAAACTAAATTCCTTCAATTATATTTAATTAACTTCTCCAAATATTTTATTTTATTTTATTCAGCTAATTTTTTANTAGGACGAAATGGTAATCAAATTTTGGATGCTTGTTGTAATAGTAAAATTGAAAAACGATTTAAACTAAATTCCTTCAATTATATTTAATTAACTTCTCCAAATATTTTATTTTATTTTATTCAGCTAATTTTTTATTAAAAACTGAAATTGGGTTTTCATTTTGTTTTGTTAACTTAAAATTTATGATTAAATTTGATTTAATTCAAACATAAGGTTCAAATTCCAACTATATGCATTTTAATTTTTTTTTTTCAAGTAAAAATACTCACTTCAACTAAATTGTTAACATCCTTTAAATAAAAATCTTCATTTCACATAAATGATGAACTTAATTCAAATGAATGTTCTTGAAATACCTAACAACTAATCAATGTTCTTGAATTAACCTAATAATTCAATTAAAAATCTTCAACTAAATTTAAACTTAAAAAATATGTCTAAATTCCCAAAAAAAAAACTTTTAGTTTCGGCCTAATTCCCCCCATTTCGCCCATGTTTAGAATCTTATTTCGACATAGCAAAAGGAGGGAAATGGACTTCGTCATCGCACTACCATTTAAGACGGCTGAAACTTCTACTGACTGCTTAGGCTACACAAAGGATATCTGGGCGACACTCTGATAATTCTCGCACATGTAAACGGTCAAGTTTAAATTCGACGCAATACCTACTACTCATCGACTGTTTCAATCTTCAACATTATTTTTGACTGAGGTAAAGCTAATTTTATTTACCTAAGCTGGTACACATTGACCCAAAAGTAGTTTAAAGAAATTTTTCTCACTTTACCCCTTGCCTCGTAAGAGAGCACGTGAATAAAAAGTTGAAAAAAATTCTTTTGGGTCAATGGTTATATGGTTGAAACAAAAAATTTCGATACCTACATTAATTTAATTAACCTAGACAGTGTTGGAAGGATTCTGTATCGCCCGGTGGTTAGATGTGAGGAGACTCGTATTCTCACAGTAGCCAAGCGAGGCTTTGATCCCCAACGCAGTGATAGACCGCCCAATTGGTTGGGTTGGGTTGGGATCACAGGTGGGCGATTTGGGTATGGCGTAACTCCGTATCCGTACCTTAACAAAAAATATCTTGCCATATCGTACCCGTAACCTAAAGGTACGGTGTATCTCCGTACCCCGTAACCTAAAGGTACGGTGTATCTCCGTACCCCGTACCTTAAGAAATAAATATTGCCGTACCTTAGCCGTATCCGTACCTTAAGTAAAAAATTTTCCTCTGTATCGTAACCGTACCCGTACCCCGTACCCCGTACCTTAATGCAAAGATATGAAAATATTGCAAAAATCGTTGAGACAAGGATGACCAACTGTTATTAATAAATATTTGTGTACCCATTTGTGCTTAGTAATTATTTATTATTACTATATTTAAGATATGTTATATTTACACAACCAAACAAATATAAAATATTGAAAAATTTTTTGAAAAAGTAGTAGCAGCGGAGGGAATGTTTTCAGGTGTGAGAGCTTGAGCGGGATTTTGTCGACCTGTGGCCGGAGCGATTTTCTCCATTAAAAATATCTTTAGTGGCTTGTTAGCGACTGTTGCCGCTCCCGCTTTTTATATTCCAGAAGCGACGGTTCTTCGCTTAACTAAGGAGAGAGAGAGAGCGCTAGAGCTGTTTTACTGAAGAAGTGAGCCTTAAGTCCTGGATTTCGTACACAAGGCTGAGTTGTGTTTAAAAATGTGTAGCATTGAGGGCAAAGTTTTGAATGGTTTAAAATTTAGGGAGCGGGATGTAGCAGCTGTAGCTGTCATACTCCACGTGTGCTGAGAATGTAATTTGATAAACCAAGAGAGTGACAAGACATAAGACGCCTCACATCGAATGTGAGAGAGCTTCCAATCCATTTCCTTTGAATTGTAGATTACTCAACCGCTCCCCCCATCCTCAAAAATTTATCTTCCCCGCTCTTTTACAGAAACAATATCACATAACAGAAACAAAAATCCGGCTTCCGCTCTTGCTCCTCTGAAAAAAAAAATTGCTCACTATTCCGATCACGCTTCCTTTAAAACCAGACTTTGATTATTATTAGTAAATGAAAAAAAAAATTAAAGAAAAAAATTTATCCAATGTTCAAAATCCCTCTCGTAAAAAATTCTGAAAAAATTAATACAACATATCTATCAATTAGGTACAGCGTACTTCCGTACCTTTAGCTTAACATGCCGTACTGTACCCGTAACCGTAACCTTAGGGTACGGCCTATCTTCGTATCCCGTACCTTTAGAAATTAAATCATCCGCACCTTACCCGTATCCGTACCTTAAAAAAAAAATTGGAGCAATACCGTGACTTAGGTACGGGTAACGCCGTAGGTTATGGATACTTTTAAAAATTAAGAAGTTGGGTTGGGTTGGGAAAGGAAGCGTTAGAAAAATTTGGAAGTGGGGTTGTTTTTGGTTGGGGTTATGATATGTAAAATTAATTATGTTTCAGTTGGAAGAAATAGAAATAGAAAATTTTTTAGCCTGACCAGTCAGGAGTTAGGTACGAAATACCGTATTCAGGTTACGAAAAAACGTACTTAGGAGGTTACGTCATAACGTACCTATCGGGGTTGTGTTTGGTTGGGGAGACGAAAAATAAATTATAAGTTGGGTTCGGTTGGGTTAGGAAAGTTTAAAAAAAATTTTGAAGTTGGGTTGGGTTGGGATAGGCGCTTGTGTTGCACATCACTGCCCCAAAGACAAAATGACAAATAAAGATAAGTTAAAAAAACTCTCCTGTGTTATAAGGAGACCCATGATCCAGTGTAGAAATACACCGACTATACTCTACACTAGTGTTTCGCATGGCTCAGCTTTGGCGTAAGCCAGAGCCACTGGCTCAATGAGCCATGGCTCATGGCTCACCCGAGCAGTGAGCCAGCTCATGAGCCATGGCTCTAGCTCCGCACTTTTGTTGAGCTGGCTCATGGCTCAACATAAAAAAAAATTTTTTTTTCGCGTTAATATGTACATTTTGCTAAAAGTGAGAGTGACCTAGTGAGAATAAGCCAACACAAATCATAATTATGAACTGGCTAAAGGCAAATTGACTTTCAGTGACCAAACATTTCAAAAATTAAAAAAAAAGTGATGATTTGGAAGGAAAAAAAAATGAAAAATTAGGGGAAAAGTGGAAGAATTTAGGGGAAAAGTTGAGCCATGGCTCACAAGTTTCGTTGAGCTGGCTCATGAGCCATGGATCTGGATCAAAATTACTACATGAGCCAGAGCCATGCACTGGCTCTGGCTCAGAAATTTTTGTGAGCCAGCTCGAGCCAAAGCCAGAGCCATTCAGCCAGCTTATTAGCCAGAGCCATGCGGAACACTACTCCACACTCAGACTCAAAAGTAATGTTACTTTTTGTCTCACAGCAGACTCAATTCATTATTTTAAATGTTTTTATTTTAAGTTTTCGATTTATAGATAAAATATTTCTTCCAGATGTTTCTCAATTGGTAAAGTGCCCATAATATATTCAGAATTCCCGCGATGAATCACCAAACTGATTCGTTGAATTAATAAAAAATGATATAAGATCCTGTCTCTCCTGAGGCGATTTGAATGAATTTTCAGATTTTTTTTTTTTCTAAATCAATTTCTAAATCGATTCGATTTCGANCGATTTGAATGAATTTTCAGATTTTTTTTTTTTCTAAATCAATTTCTAAATCGATTCGATTTCGATTTTATCATAAATTAGTTTATAATGATAAAAAATTGCTATTAGAATAAGTAGGTTAGCAGAATGGTACCTCTAAAAGTAAAAATTATCTAATTTTTAGGTTTAATTAAAGAAAAGAGCAAATACACAAGAAAATGCCACATATNTCTAAAAGTAAAAATTATCTAATTTTTAGGTTTAATTAAAGAAAAGAGCAAATACACAAGAAAATGCCACATATTTGGCTCGTTTCGTTTAATGATGATAGATTCTTACGACCTCTAGCATGGAGTAGCGTTTATCTTTATGGTCCAGCTCATACAGAGTTATTTAAATTTCTCGGCGGGAAACAAGAAGACACAAGCTCTAACACANATCTTTATGGTCCAGCTCATACAGAGTTATTTAAATTTCTCGGCGGGAAACAAGAAGACACAAGCTCTAACACAGGAGCGTATAAATTTAACAAAACTGCACTGGAATTGTTGGATTTACTAGAAGGTTATGGTTGGAGTGTTGTAAGTGCAACCGTTGCCGTTCCCCACATGNTACTGGAATTGTTGGATTTACTAGAAGGTTATGGTTGGAGTGTTGTAAGTGCAACCGTTGCCGTTCCCCACATGGATACTGAACCAACAGAATATGTTTGGACATTGAAAAAGTCATAAGATTTTAAATATGTTAATAAAATTTTGAGAAATTAATGGTTTCGTAAATCAGTAACAAGATTGTTTGACATGGTTAAATCAGTATTTGAAAATCCTCAGATTATCTGACTAAAGTGGTAAAATAATTTTTCCACATTTTGTACCAAAGTAACCATAATTCCTATAACCTCTATTTTTGGAATTTGCCGACTAAAGTTATGTTGTAAGAAGTTAAATTGAATATTACATAAAATTATACGATTTACTCAAAAATTTTTACTCACCCAAGAGAAGTGCGTACCCCATTCGAGTCGTTAGCACCGTCGATTTAAGATTTTGAACAAATATATCCACAAAACGCTTGATTTCTCCTCTTTTGAAGGGATCTTGGTAATAGTACTCTTGAAGAAATACAGGAAATGCTTCTCCTGCTTCCTGTCGAAGAGAAGTAGCCACAGAGGAAATATGATCTTCTAGAATTGCATGCCATGTCTCCAGAATCTCTTTATCTTCATGCACCGGGAATCTACAGAAAAAAACCGGAAGAACAACAAATCAGTAAAAATTGGTAAAATTTCAACTTTTGAACATTTTTTTTTGTATAAAGTTGCAATTTTTAAATTATAAAAATTCTTTAGATTTACTGTTCACAAAGTCAATTACTAATTGATATCGGTCAAAATATTCAAAATATTAATAGATAAAACGACTTACTTCACTTCTGCGCAAGTCTTGATCAATTTCGATACAGCTTCTCGTAATGGAATGTATCCAAGTGGGAGCTCTCTGAACTGTTTATGTAGAATTTTCATCACAATATTTCTAATATCACTTTTTTCTTCTTCAGTAAAGTTAAGCTTCCCCATTTGACTTAATCCGCGCATTATTTGACAAATGGAAATGAGTGCACCGTGGGCTGTGGGTGTATGCACCGTTGTTGCTAATGGAACCAATTTTTTCATCAACAGAGTCTTCAAGTACTCTTTATCCAAAAAGACAAAATTCCCTAAAGCCACTGCACTCAACTCTCGGATTTGTGGGTCAAAGTGATTATACTTGAGAGTAACCAGGTGATCAACCATTGTGTGAACATATTCTTGAAACTGACCAATCTCGATGCTTACTTTCGTAAAGGAATTCCTTCGATTACCCAAAACGTAGTAGTCAGCTAGAGTAACTATTTCAATCCCATGTGGAAAACTTCCTTGACGCCCTACATTTTCTTGAAAGGCAGCAGAAGCGGCACGTCGACAATTGATCTAGAAATGAAACAAATATCAATTAAAAAACTAAAATCAAAGTAAGTAAAGTATAGAATTACTTCTCTGTCAAATAGCATTGTGATAATAAGTGAAGACGCCAGTGGAGAAACATACGGTGCAAGTACAGCGGGATCAAACGCACGCGCAAAGGCCCAAATTACGTAACACGCAGCGTCTCTCACATGACTTCCTACAGAAAAGTTTCCTCGAATCTACAAAAATAAAAAATTTCAAAAAAAAAATATCAAAAATTTCAAAAAAAAATAAAAATTTCAGAAAAAATAGAAATATCAAAAATTTCAAAAAAAAATAAAAATTTCAGAAAAAATAGAAATATCAAAAATTTCAAAAAAAAAAAAATATTAAAAATTAAAAAAAAAAATATTAAAAATTAAAAAAAAAAATATTAAAAATTAAAAAAAAAATATTAAAAATTTCAAAAAAAAAAATCAAAAATTTCAAATAAAAATAAAAATTTCAGAAAAAATAAAAATATCAAAAATTTCAAATAAAAATAAAAATTTCAGAAAAAATAAAAATTTCAAAAACANAAAAATATCAAAAATTTCAAAAAAAAATAAAAATTTCAGAAAAAATAGAAATATCAAAAATTTCAAAAAAAAAATAAAAATTTCAGAAAAAATAGAAATATTAAAAATTTCAAAAAAAAAAAATATTAAAAATTAAAAAAAAAAAATATTAAAAATTAAAAAAAAAATATTAAAAATTAAAAAAAAAAATATTAAAAATTTCAAAAAAAAAAATCAAAAATTTCAAATAAAAATAAAAATATCAGAAAAAATAAAAATATCAAAAATTTCAAATAAAAATAAAAATTTCAGAAAAAATAAAAATTTCAAAAACAAAAATTTCAAAAAATAATAATAATAATTTCAATATCAAGAATTTATGATAAAAAAAATTGCGTTAATTTTGAAATAAAGAGATTAAAATTTAAATTATTTAGTTATTATTACTTCGTCGTAGATAAGTGCTTTTTGAATGAGGACAATTGTCATCGGGAGTCTCCCAGGGAGTAAAAGTCCACGTCGTGCGAGTTCGGCAAGTGCCAGACAACCACCATGCCATGTTCCATTCTGTTCCCTGTCAGTAAAACTACCCAAAACGGATTCTACCACTTCGTCACCATACTCTTGAGGAAGACGATTCGTCACTCGTCCCACACCCTTCGCAGCTGACCAACGAACTACCGTATCTTTATCTTTGAGAAGGCCCAATAGCCAATCCAATATCTTCTCAATCTCTCCCGAGTATTCACGAAGCTCTTCGTAGTGGTTCGGATCTTGTATCATTCCCTCATCCCCAGCCTCAATTATATTTCCAGATCCTTGAAGATTTTTTAGAAGGCTTCTACTTCCTCGCTGATATCGCCAAGAAGCAATCTAATTAGACAAATTCAAACAATTTCAATCTCACCTGTCTAAATTCTAGAACCCAACTTTTGATCTATCATCAAAAATTCTTCTTTTTCTATCAAATTACATCAAAAAATTTTGATCAAAAAATAGAACAACCTCGTTTTGAAAATTGATTAGAAAAAAGTCATATGAATTTAAAAAAAACGGTACTTTGATTTTGAGAAAAATTTGTCCAATTCGTTGAAGAAGTTTTGTCCCTAGCTTTCGAATGACTGTGTCTGCTGTTTCAAATGATGAGACCGTAAGGGCCTCAATAACTTCCTTCGCATGACAAAGAACTTCTTCTCTTTTTGCATGTTTGAAGAGAACAGCCAATGAGCCAAAAGCACCAACACGTACACCAAAGTCCTTCGTCTGTGGACTGAGTCTTGCAGTAGCCCATTGAATGAATGAACTCATGTATAATTTTTCCATGTCTGGACGAGTAAGAAAATTAGCAATGAGCGTAGTGCCTGCTTCCCCTACACAACTGTTCATCACCACAGTTTTGAAGCAGAGGTTCATCAATCTAAAACANAGCGTAGTGCCTGCTTCCCCTACACAACTGTTCATCACCACAGTTTTGAAGCAGAGGTTCATCAATCTAAAACACATCAATTTTAAAAAAAGTTACAAAAATTACAATTTTTGAATTTTTTATTGAGAACTCATTCATCATAGTTTAATCACATCAAACGTCAGTNAGCGTAGTGCCTGCTTCCCCTACACAACTGTTCATCACCACAGTTTTGAAGCAGAGGTTCATCAATCTAAAACAAATCAATTTAAAAAAAAAAATTACAAAAATTACAATTTTTGAATTTTTTATTGAGAACTCATTCATCATAGTTTAATCACATCAAACGTCAGTTNTTACAAAAATTACAATTTTTGAATTTTTTATTGAGAACTCATTCATCATAGTTTAATCACATCAAACGTCAGTTACAGAAAATGGTAACTGACGAATTGTTGACAAGACATTCAAATTCGGAATTTTAGTTTACCTTTTAGAAACTGCTTCGTCGTCACTAGCTCCATCGAGTAGTTTGAGACTGAATGGATTCATAACCAAAATTGAGAGCCACAAGATGAGGACATAGCCACTCTCCCATGTCTCTGCGTTCTCTAAGTCCATAGATTCCAAAAAAGTTAAAACCAACACAAGTTCTGAAATTTCATGTGGCATTCGCTTCACCACTTCCTTCCGACCTCGTACTTTGAAAATTTGTCTCAAGAATTTGAGACTAAGATGTTTCAATGGTAGCAAAGGAAGTGAGGTTGCGGATCGAAATGTATCAAGACAAGTATTGACTAATTGCTCTAAATGAGGGTCAAGTAAATGCGGTTGCTCCTGGTAACGGTCAAGAATCTTCTGGTATGTCTCAAAGGATATTTCTACAGTAATTGAATTCTGAAATACTTCTGGCAGCGATTCAAGGATTCGGAGTATTTCATTCTTTTCAGAAAACATTTCCAGAGCACAACCCAATCCAATCGGGACTTCAGCTAATTCAAATTCTTCCATAGTGAACTATGTCTTGATTGTAACAAAAAATAAAATTAGTTTGCAAGAAAATTATATAAAAAATAAAAAGTAGAAGAGATATACACTTACTTGAGTACGGAATACAGCA